>PITA01000390.1:254978-285836 GCA_004023965.1 Spilogale gracilis | reverse complement strand
GTGCATAAAAATACAACAACAGAAAAATTCCAGGACTCAGTGTCTAAAGAGATAATTATAAAAATTACTGAGAGGGGGAAAAAATGATCAAAATCAAGAGATAAAGGGTCAAAGTGCCATCAGTTTCTGAACAACTTGGAAACTAGAAGACAATGAAGCAATGCTTTGAATACTCAGAAAATTGTTCTGAACATCAAATTATCACTCAAATAAGAAAGTATAATTAGCATCTTTTTCAGCTAAGCAAGCTTTCCAAAACTACCGAATTGATACTTGAAACTGAAAAATCTGGAAAAACCAATAGAAACATTATATTGACAAATATGGAGGGAAATACCAAAGAAGCAGCTGTGTGCATTGTGAATTGCTGCCTCTGAGCAGTGAAAATCAGAACAAAAATAGGAGACACTATTTTTTTTTGGTTTATACCTAGTAAAACTAATTTTCTTATACATCTATTTACCTTTACAATATTGGTAAAAAAAAAAAGTTAAATTATGTACGTTCAAGTACCAAATAAGCAAGGATTAAAAAAACTTAAGTTATAAACTAGTACATGTAGCATGTTCTCATTTGAATACAAAAGAATAGAGGTATAAATGTATGCATAGAATATCTCTGGAGGATAGGAGGAAACTGATGACAATCATCTCTTTCAAAAAGAAAATTTGATTAGCAATGGAAGGAAGATTTGCTTTCCATTGTCTGTCTATTGAATTGTTTTAATTTTTAATTATGTCATTTCTACTTTAATTTTGTTAATGCTTTTTTTTTTTTTTAATGGCTGGAGACAGCATGAGATACTCAGATAGCACTCCAGCCCAGCCATGACAATCAATCTCAGAGATAGATGGGAATTTGTCCAAATTCCAGGCAGGGCTGATTCGAAAATATATAAAAGTATTTGAGTACCAAGAAGAAAAGGAACAAGGGATGTTGCTTTATATGGGCTATTGGCATTCTTAATCACCATGCATAAAAAAAGTAGTCTCAATGTGTGGAGAGCTCCAGAATATAAGAAAATGTATAAATTGTGGAGGACTGAACAGCAGACCTTGATGACCACGGGGAGAAGACGGTACAGAGGATAAAAGAGCATGATTCCAAAACCTTCCTATTTAGCAATTCTTAGATGATAGAGAATAGACTGCAGAGTTGCCAAATGTAAAGGGTAAGGAAATCTAACAACAACAGTAACTAGCTGAGCACTTACTGTGTACCAGACACTGTTGAGAGCACTTCTCATGTATTAAGTCACCTAACTATCCTAAGAACCCCGGGCCAACTCACTGCTACTGTCCTCATTTTACAGATAAAGAAAAAGGAAAGTTACTTGCGTAAAGCTGTTATTCTGAACAACTTGGAAACTGGAAGAGAGTGGAACAAAGCTTTAAAAACTCAGGAAATTATTTCTAGCCATTGAAGTTATTATTCCCTGCATTTATGTTGTTCCACCAACATGTACTATACTCACGATCAACCAAACGGTTCCTAATGACCTGCGTTCAAAAGGCACCGGTAAGGATTGAAAATATTAATGTACAGTTTGTGATAAAGAATAATGGAACATCTTTGTCTTGATGTCAGGTGACATTTCCACAACTTGCTTTTCCATGTGAACTGGGTCACCCATAACAGCCCTATTTTCCGTGTAGGAAAATTGTGTCATGAATTCTGTGGGCCACTTTTTCCGAGAAGTGAGAATCATTTTCCTAAATCCTCCCCACATTCACTTCCATTATGATCCTAATCCATAGTACATTTGCAGGACAGAATTCTTAGGTTTTGTTTTCATCTTCTTCTGAGCTGACTGGCTAATCTAGGCACCAAAACCAAGGTCTTGATCACCTAATTCTCGGTGTTTGCTAAGACTTTTAACAAGAAACTCAGTAACTATATTTGGAGTCCTTGGTGTTTTTACATCTTATATCTTTTATGGAATGAAGAAGAGATGAAATACTCAAAGGCACGAAAGTAAGAAATGGTTATTTTTTTAGGACCTATCACTTTCATGTGTCACCTGGAATGATCACAACAGACAACTGATGGATAACAGGTAGAGGTGTTGCAAATTCAGTTCCGCAAAGAAGTGTTCTTTCAAACCAGCACTCCACTACCCCATAGTATTCCCATGAATGGTAACCTTTTATTTCTGAAGGGCTTTTATCAGTTTAAAGCAAATTGCATACTATGCCTCCATCAGAAAGGATGAATATCCAACTTTTGTAGCAATATGGACTGGACTGGAAGAGATTATGCTGAGTGAAATAAACCAAGTAGAGAAAGTCAAGTATCACATGGTTTCACTTACTTGTGGTGCATAAGGGGTAATATAGAGGACAGTAGGAGAGGAAAGGAAATGGTAAGTAGGGTAATTCAGGGAGAGAAACGAAACAACAGAGACTTTGGACACAGAAACAAACTGAGGGTCTTGGAAGGAAAGGGGTGGGGGGATGGGAGAGCCTGGTGGTGGGTACTGAGGGCACCTATGCGTGGAGCACTGGGTGTGGGGAATGGGGAATGAATCTTGGAACACTGGAAAAAAAATTTAAGTAACAATAAAGCAAATCACCGACTAGAAATATTTTAAGGCACTCACTTTTTAAGAAGAAACCCTTTAATATTTCCTGCAATTGGTCCAATCATCCTTTGTTCAAGTATATAAAAAGAAATATCATTTTATGCCTTGATTGCAATTTCATTTTTTCTGAATCCTCTATTCTTGACAGAAGGGAGGAGGGTACCGTCTGAAGAAACTACCTGTTTGTGCAAATATAGTTAATTGTCTGTTTTTTGCTATTACCACCCTCTAGTGGATGCAGAGACTGTTTAGAGAATTCATTAGGTGTTTTCCTGAATAAAAGGCTATCTAGAGCTACTTGGTCCAACATGGAAGCCACAACCACATGTGGCTACTTAAATTTAACTTAGTAAAGAGTAAGTAAAGTAAGGGACATCTGGGTGGCTCAGTCAGTTCAGCATCTGCCTTCAGCTCAGGTCATGATCCCAGGGCCCTGGCATCAGCCCGGCATTGGGCTCTCTGCTCAGCAGGAACCCTGCTTCTCCCTCTCCCTCTTCTGCTGCTCCCCCTGCTGGTTTTTGTTCTCTCTCTCTCTCTCTCTCTCTCTCTCTCATAAATAATTTTTTTAAAAAAGAGTAAGTAAAATGAAATAGTCCATTCCTCTGTCACTCTAGCAGCATGCTAAGTGATCAGTAGTCAGGCGTGACTATTGGCAATCATCAAGGACCGTTCCAGCATTTCCATCATCATGATGGAAAGAACATTTTCATCATCACAGAAAGCTACACTGGACAATGCTGATCTAGAATAGTGTGTTTTATTATAGAACATGGGGACATGACTTTGTCCTTCCTAAAGGGAGTTTACGTTGACAACAGATGATCCCAAACCATCCCAAAGCCCTAGACTCTACTATCAGGATCCAAGATTCACAGAATCAAGAGGCTAATGGGGGCTTGAACTTTTCATCAGAAATAAAATTCACTTTTTTATATGATTTTATTTATTTAAATCTACAGATTTTATTACCTTAACATATCTCAGGCTACATGGTACAAATATATTAAATTATCTTTGACATATTTCTGCTTTTGGATCTAATAAGATATGACCATATGATCCTCTTATTTCTTCCATAGATGAGAAAAGTCAGAATAAAAGCTCACTTATTTTCCAATGAAGTTAATTAAGAGCAGAATTGAAAAGAGAAATTATTTTAAAGGATGTGTAGTTACAATCGGTGTGGATAACCCTCACTCATGACAACTGCATTACAGGAAAACTCAAAAGCATTCAAGATAAAGGAACATTTTTGATTTTGGTATTGGGAGCTCTTCTTTGCAACTCTGAATATAAATTTCTGCCACTGAGGAAATTACTTTTTTAACTCAATCATAAGAATATATTAAGCCCTATACTGGGCTGTATACATGCATTTTTCTGGATGAATTAAATTAACTCCTAACTGCAAAAATTTTAAAACATTTACTTACAGATAACATGTATAAATATTATGATTTATTTCATTCAGTGCATATCAAGATAATTGATTGAAAGTATTGCTAGTCTTGCCTCAATATATCATATTAACCATGTGATAGGCTCACATTAATTCAACCATTAGAAAGATAATTTAGATAACTAGAACAAAAGATGTAAATAAGAATTTTTTTTCTTTTACACCAAAGCAAAAACCTTATTCTGTAAATGCCTAGGTTGTCAACATTTGCCAATATTCAAAATATAGTTAGTTAATATCTGTAAGTGGTAGAGAGCCAATGCATTAGCTAAGTACGGCTCTGCCCTTACAAAATTTTCAGGCCAGTGGCAGAGCTGAGAGTCACATAGACAGTACATCCATTTGTATATCATGGGAATATGTTAAACAAGATCATGAAACAAGTGAACCTTAAGAATCTCAGATATATCCCCCATATATCTATTTATTAATTACATAACAATTTATTGATTTGTGTTATGTGTCAAGCACTGTGCTGGGCCCTGAGGATACAATAATACATTGGACAAGGTCTTGTAGTCCAAAGAGCAATCAGGACTAGTTTACATAATTACATTCAAGTTTTATCTTTTGCTTTTTCATTAAAGCTCATATAGATTGAGAATTCACCTTGCCACAAATTTCACCTCCTGATTATTATTATTTTTTTTTTTTGCTTTTGCACATTGAGAGTAGAAATGGGTGGATTGAGTCCTTTCTTCAAATCTTAACAAATAGGTTTTGAGATTAATAAATATATTTTAGATATTCACTATTGATAATATTAACCAATAATTAAACACAAAGTGAGAAGGCTTTGATAGAAATACATCCAAGGGGCACCTGGATGGCTCAGTAGGTTAAGCATCTGCCTCTGGCTCCAGTTATGATCCCAGGGTCCTGAGATGGTGCCCTGCCTAAGTCTCCCTGATCAGTGGGAGGTCTGCTTCTCCCTCTCCTTCTGCCCCTCCCCTGCTTGTACTCTCGCACGCTCTGCTTTCTCCCTCTCAAATAAATAAACTCTTTTTTAAAAAAAAAATTTCAATATATCCAAATACTTCTGGATATTAGAGGGACATGCAGATAAATATGCTAGGGAAAAGTAGAAAGAATTGATTTTTTAAAAAGAGAGAAAAGAAAAGAAAGAAGAAAGAAGAAAGAAGGCGGCAATTTAAGCTTAGTCTTGAAGGTGGGCGTTTCCTAAGCAGAGAAGGGCATGCCAAGCATAAAAAACATGGGAGCTTGCTGAATTCAGTCCTGGTGATTTAGAGCACAGAGTTGAGGGAAGAAAATGACAAGGAAATAAGATGACATATTTTTAGAGGGTGTATTTTTACCAAGAGAAATAAATGTGTTTGAACTAAATTATCAATCAAGAGCTCTTTAATAATGTGACCTAAGAGCCAAACATCCCCTTTCCCCTTTTACATCAACCATTATCACAAAAAAGTTATCGTTTTGAAGCATTCTATTTTGGTCGATGCTGATTGATGGAAAGAGTGTAAAAATCATCCTTAGTATGATTCAATTTAAAAAATCTTTTCTTCAAGAAGTCTTATAAAGCATCTACTGTGCTTCCCTGGGGGCCCAGAGGGCGCAGCTCTTCTGTGGGGCCCTCCTTACACCGTTGGGTTTACAGTTATTCTGTGAAACAGATGATGTAGGCAAGCGGCTTAAAAAGGAGACTTTGAAAGGTACAAAAAGATTGTCTCATTTTTAATTAAAAAGATACTGTATCAGCATCAAGTAATTAAAAGCATTCTTCATTCCAAAAAAAAAAAAAAAAAAAAAAAAAAGCATCTACTGTGTCCTGAGCACATGGAGTAAGGCAAGAAGTAAACAAGATCCAGTGTACCTTTGAAAATCTGCTGTTTAATTGGAAATGCAAAGGCGGTCCAACATAATTCCATAAGAATAGGGCATGTGCTCTGTGAGAAAGATGAGGGGATTTAGGGAGAGCAAAAATATGGTCATCTCTAGGAAAATCTAGAATGTTTAATAGAAAAAGTGATATTTTCTGTATCTTTGAGAATGATCAAGAGTCTGACAAAAGGAACAGTGAAAAGAAAGTATTTTAGGCAGAGGGATAAAGATAAATGATGTCTTCTAGCTATTAATGTTCCTGGCAAGCATTTCTCTGCCCTAGTTTTGCATGTTAACAAAAATAATTTTCAAATTTAAGGAAACCACATTATAAATGTCTATTTTACTAGATTTTATATTCAGCCAACTAGATATCATAGTTCTAGGAAATATTGTTTCTGAAATAAACATATATCTAAAATCAAAACCAGGGGACTCACTTTTCATTCTTCTAGCATATCCTGGATATATTTCCTTTACTCAGAGAATTCCTCTTGTTATTGTTGTTAACAAGAGCAAAGCAGCACTGGCAGTAAAACAAAACTAGCTGGGAGACTGAGAAGCCACATCCCTTTAATCTAAAAATTTCTTTCCAGTGTTTCTCTAAATTTAGGCCCATGGCAAGGCTGGGAACAGTAATACCCATTTGGATAAGATTTCCCTCCTCAGTTTAATTCTTCCAGTATCCCACTACATCTCTATGAATTTTTACTAAGGTGTGATTTACACATATTGAAATGCAAAAACCCAAATGATGACAAAAGTCATCAAAATGTGTACATCCACGTAAATCACACTTTAGACAAATCAAGTGTTTCCATCACCCCAGAAAGTTCCCTTGTCTTTCCAGGTATAGAAATTGATATTAATCATTATTGATGTCTTTATAACTTGCAATACCAAGCATACAGGAAATCTACTCTCTGTTTAAAGAGAATGGTATTTAAATGTATACACAGGCAATAAATAATTTAAATTCTAGTAAGCTAGTAATTTAAATTTTTAATAAGTTTCCTTGTAAATATAATAATAATTTTAGCATGGAATAGATATCCAAACATCATCAGCACCAAAAACATTTATCAGAGAAAGAATACACATGACTGTATTTTTATAAATGAAGCACAAAACCTAACTAAAATTAATGCCAAATATAAAACCCAAATAATAAAGCAATGCTGTGCACAGACTTTATAGTAAATACTTCATGGATGAAATGCGATTTCAGCATAATGTTAAATAAGAAAGAAAATACGGGAAATATCAGAAAGATATGAGAAAAACATGGAGGAAGAAGCACGTGAAGATGGTATATGCCTGGGTGCTCATGCGCACGGGGGGAGTGAGTGATGGAGGGAAATTAAAGATGGAACCAAGTGTAGTTTGTGAAATATGTGGCATTAGTAATTGCTTAATAAAAATAGTGTTTACATGAACTGAAATACACTGTAGAATCCATTGAGTAACTGCTGAGTAAGAATGTCTTGAATTTCTAACCAAATCCCTGAGACACAGAACTATGTCCTGATTAGCTGATATCCATCATGGGTGACTGTTTTGACCTTCTGCCCTGAGATGATTCTCACCACTAATAGATACAATAAAGCTTCTTATAAATTCCTTCCAAGATTATTAAGATGACATATTTCATAGATGAAAACAAGTAAAGAAATATCCTCTGTTTGTATCAGTGTTACAGTATTCAACTCTTACCACACTGAAAAACCTCCTACTGACACAGGAAATCTGTATTGTACTTGCTTGTATCTTTTTTAAGTTCCTTATTTATCTTTCAAATGAATATGATCTGTCTTTCCAGTTAGGCTGTAAAACCCCAAATGTCTGAGCCTACTTCTATACATTGTAAATATTCAGTAAAAGTTGAAGACTGACTGATTTAAATGGCCACTTCTAATATAAGCTCCACATCCTTCCTAGAAACATACAATGGTTCCAAGTCTGTCTTCATTAGGAATAAAGGACAGGTGATGCTAGGTAGGGAGAGACAGGTAGGGGGCGATGTGACCAGGCTCAGGCAAGGGGCCAGACTCAGAAATCCCAGCTATGGAGAAACAGACATGATATTTACAAGAACACCCTATTTGCTCTCATGATAGTTACAAGTCCACCAATTTGTTCTAAATATATATAGATGCCATATTCACAAATCCACCATGATATTGACAAGAAATTTACCAAGTTTCCAGGTCAGTTTCTTATAAAAGACCTACCATAAAAGCCCTCAGTGGCACCTCAGGCAAAGCACTGGGGACTTTCTCACTCTAGAGAGCCTTTATTATTTTTTTTCTTTCCTTCCCATTCTTGCCTTTACTTAATAAACTTTGACTTCACTCACCCTTTTGTGTCCTCCAGATTTGTTCTTCCAGATTCATTCTTTGACTCTGTGACACAAAAACCCTGCAATCCTGCAACAATTCCTCTTCAAATATATGCATAAGAATGGTCATAAAAACATAAGAAATATTATTTATTTATTAAGCTTAGGTATATCTTTACACCCACTTTGCTTTTCTTAATTTAAGAAATTTTCTTCATTTAAGAAACTTCACATCTTAAGGAAGTGGCTGTATATTTAGTACTGGAAAAGTACCTCATGGAACATAAAGCTTCAGTAGACTTAATGAGGTATTCCAAGTTAATAACCACACTACCCAGCTGGGATACAGTATTATGAGCCGAGTGAGCAGCCTCTCAACAACTGTTCTAATTCGGGAAAGATAAGCCTTTCTGAAAAAACCTCATATTTTGAATCCACGCAGTAGATCTGTAGAAAGTCAGAAGGACAGGAAAAAAAGCACTAAAAAGCAATAAATAAAGGGGGAGGTCATTAAAAGTAAACTGATGTTTCTAGGTGTAATGGTCTTTTAACCTGTCCAGTTGGCTAAGCCACAATCCCTAATTATTCAATCAAACATTAATCTAGTTGATGCTGTGAGGGTATTTTGTAGATGTGATTCAAGTTCATAACCATATGACTTTGAGTAAGGGAGATAATCCCAAATGATCTGGGTGTGCCCGATTCATCAATTGAAAGTCTTTAGGAGCAGAGCTGACACTTCCATAAGGAAGAAATTTCATCTGTGGAAACAGCTTCAGCTCCAGAGTCCAGCCTGCCTGTCCCTACTGCCTGCTCTATGGATGTGGGACCTGTCTAACCAGTCCCCACAACTATAGAAGCCAGTTTCTTACAACAAATACCTAACGTATACCTCCTACTGGTTCTGCTTCTCTGATTGAACCCTTTCTGATACCAGGCATGCATACCAAATGATAGTGTTACTCTTTTATAGAAAAACTTTTATCTCTGCCCCTCATTTTCAGTGACAAAGAGCTTGCTATATGGGGCACCTTGGTGGCTCAGTCCTTAAGCATCTGCCATTGGGATCTAGTGTGTCACATCAGGCTCCCTGCTCTGCTCTGGCGGGAAGCCTGCTTCTCCCTCTCTCACTCCCCTGCTTGTGTTTCCTCTCTCACTGTGTTTCTCTCTGTCAAATTAAAATAAAAAAGAGAGAGAGACAGAGCTTGCTACAACTGCATCCTAGAGAAGAAATGTCCTGAGATCAAGGGTTAAAAAAAAAAGAGAGAGAGACTTAAAATCACTTTGGAGAGCTTTGTATTAACAGAGAAATAAAACCATATATTCAATTATTTTAAACAAAACATTTTAATATTTTGGAACCAGAAAGTAATAACCAAGAAAATGTCCTTTAATTCATTTGGTACAACTTATAAGCAGTAACCAAATAAGAAAACTACTATACAGTCTTTGAGGTCGTGACCTTCATAGGTTTTAAGGCAAGTATGTGAAGAAATAGTTTGGCATTCCTAGCTTATTTGTTTGTGCAGTGAGAACCATTAATCCTTCCATTTGAGTGTCTGCATTTGCACCTTGAACTAGAGCTCTGATATAATGAAGGACTGTCTGTACGGAATTTCTTTTCTTACTTCAACAAACAATTCAGTTCACTTCAAACATTTATTAGTTACTAAGAATATACATTCTTTATGACTAAGTTTTGATTATTTGCTTATTAACATCTAAAATACAAAGTGAATGTCAGCATTCAAATACTTATACTATTGAAAATGTTGAAAAATTTGAAAGTCACCTTTATTCATCTTGTGAAAGAAATGTTCTGCCATTGACACTCAAATGAAGCTATTTCTAATGATTTTTCTCAATCTTAAACTATGCCTCTCTCTTTCTTTTTTTTTTTTTTTTTTTTAAGATTTTATTTATTTGACAGACAGAAACACAGCCAGAGAGGGAATACAAGCAGGGGGAGTGAGAGGGAGAAGCAGGCTTCCCACCAAACAGGGAGCCTGATGTGGGACTTGATCCCGGGTCTCCAGGATCATGACCTGAGCGGAAGGCAGTCGCTCAACCAACTGAGCCACCCAGGCACCCAGCCTCTCTCTTTCTTAATTAGAGGAAACCATTTTAAACTGCCTTTGTAATGCAATTCTGTATCTAAGGCCATTAGTACTAAATACTTTTTTAATGAACAGATCAGAAGAAAAGAAAGAAAAAAATTGGCCTATAAAAATAGATGGCAGAATTAGGAGGAGTATAAAAAAATAAATCTGAAAACAGGGCGGAGAAGTGAACAAAGAAAAAGAAATATACAAAAAATGGAATAAGAAACAGATGAGAGATGTGAATTAAAAATTGGGAAATAAGGGGCGCCTGGGTAGCTCAGTTGGTTGAGTGACTGCCTTCGGCTCAGGTCATGATCCTGGAGACCCGCGATCGAGCCCTGCATCAGGCTCCCTGCTCGGCGGGAGGTCTGCTTCTCCCTCTCTCGTCCCTCTGCTTGTGTTCCCTCTCTAACTGTGTTTCTCTCTGTCAAATAAATAAATAAAATCTTTAAAAAAAAAAAATTGGGAAATAAGAGATAAAAGTGGGGAGTAAAGTTTAAGCAAAAGGAATTTTAAAAGCCATACTTCTGTAGAATAATCAGTCAACAATGAAATATTTTTAGCATCCTTAGAAAAAAGGTTATATAATAAATCTCATACATTTTGGTCTAATTCTTTCAACAACTGGACAGTAGGAAAGCTATCTAAACTATTGTTAAATCTGATGTGAGAAAGCAGACCCTCCAGAATTCAAATTTAATAGTATCATTGGAGATGATGTTGGAATAAACTCTTATTTTTCTGCTCAGAAATCTGGGAGAGGTCCTAGGCCTAAGAAAATGTTCACTTGAGAGAATAATGAATTGGGACACATAATACTTCTTAAAATGTATGTGGGCTTGGGGAGTTGGTTAAGCATCTGACTCTTGGTTTTTGCTCAGGTCATGATCTCATGGGTTGTGGGATCAACCCCACATTGAACTCTGCGCTCAGTGGGAGGTCTGCTTGAAGATTCTCTCCAAAATAAACAAATAAATAAACTATATATATATAATTTTGCTGGTATATTAATAGCATAAATTATATATGTCTGTCTACACCTACATTTAGTTGACAATGTCTGTGCAGCTGGCAAAAAAAAAAAAAAGATTCCTTTTGTCTTAATGGGATTGAATAGGTACGAATGTAACCAATTTATGGAATGAACTGCTGCAGATCTCACCATGAATCTCTGAATGACGTCAGACCTGTTTTCCCCATAATGCACAAAATCTCAATCTTCCTTTATTCTTCTGAAGGAGCAGTTTTCTATGCATGAAAGGTTAGTTGTGGGCAAATTCTATGAACCAAGACAATTGAAAGACAGATGTCAAAAGGTCAATTATATAAAGATCCTTCACCTGATTATTTTCTCTCCTGATAAAACTCCTCTGGGGTAAAGTAAGGCAAAGTGTTCTTTTCTTACAATCAAGACATAGGATCGTGCCAACACCAGGACACTGGGAGAGGAGGCACAAAAGGAATAAAAAGGACACTGAGAAAAAAGATGGCAAAATGGCAAACACATAGTCAGCCGGTTTAATGTCAATTCTAAAATGAAAACCCTTAATTACAAAATCCCTGTTTGCTATGTTAATCTTTCCATCCTTGCTACTGCAAAAGGATTGTTCTCCTCTGGTATTATAAATTCTGGATTGTTTTCCACCAAAACTCCCTAACCCAGGAAAAATGTCTCAAGGTCCTAACCTATTTATAAAGATTTATGAACGTGAAACAAAAATAAGGATTTTACGTATTAGGTAAGTATGGTCTTTCTACTTATTAAGTTGGTGTGGATGTTGCTTCTCTTGACATGGCTGATGTGGCTGATGTGTGCTTTATTGGAGTGCTGGAAAGTCCCAGCTTTGTCTGAAGTGTTAGTTACTAACATCCTAAAAACTTCTACAGTGTATTTACATGCCCAGTTAGAGTAAATGGGAAAAGAAATGTTTCAGCACAGGGAAAAAAGAGGGGGGGAGGGGGCGATGGTAATCATTTTTATCAATTAAATGGTCAGCTAAAGTATTAGATACTGAAAACCTGCAGAGGAACACGATAAGTGGGGGAAAGGGTAGAAGGGGAGGAAGAAGCAGAATAATGGATATTATTTAATGAATGGTTACCATGACAGGGTCACACTTCTAATGGCCTTATATCTCTTATCTCATTTAATCCATTTAACCATTCCTCTAAGCAGTAAGTTATGCTGTACTTTCATTCCCATTTTTCAGATGAACTGAGACATGAAGAAATAAAATAATGTGCCCAGTGATTCTACAACTGGGCTATGGTGAGGGAGGATTCAAACTCAAGCCCTCCTACTCCAGTTTCCCTAGTGTCACAGGACACTACCCTGGCTCACCTAAATTATTTTCCTGAATTACATACTAATATCTCTATTATCTGAATATGCCTGAGCGAGATGTCAAGAACTCCCACACAAAAGCCAAAATGACATTCTAACCAACATTTCATTTACACAATCTTGATATATCACTCAATGATGATCCTTCCTGATTTTTGCCACTTAAAAAAATATTTACTTCCTGCTTATTCTTGCATAATAATGTAAAAAAACAATTCTATGCTTTTGTCCCTGTAGCCCCTTCATTTGATAATGTTGATATGATGATATTGATATGATCATTTTTTTTTTAAGATTTTATTTATTTATTTGACAGAGAGAAACACAGCGAGAGAGGGAACAGAAGCAGGGGGAGTGAGAGAGGGAGAAGCAGGCTTCCTGCCGAGCAGGGAGCCCGATATGGGACTCGATTCCAGGTCTCCAGGATCATGAACTGAGCCGAAGGCAGTCGCTTAACCAACTGAGCCACGCCGGCGCCCCAATTTTTTTTTTTTAAGATATTATTTATTTGACAGAGAGAAACACAGCCAGAGAGGGAACACAAGCAGGGGGAGCGAGAGAGGGAGAAGCAGGCTTCCCGCTGAGCAGGGAGCCCGATGTGGGACTCGATCCCGGGTCTCCAGGATCATGACCTCAGCCGAAGGCAGTCGTCCAACCAACTGAGCCACCCAGGCGCCCCTGATATGATCATTTTGATAATGTTCTTAGTACTTATTGAGGACGTTAAATAACTTTTGTCTATGTAGATTACATCATTTTATATTTGCTGTATTAGAAATTGGAGAAATTTTTGAAGAGTGTTTTTATTGACTTGTTAATCCATTAATTATTTATTCAGTGCAATAATCCCATTAAATGTTAACATAAGTGAACATATTTCTATGAGAGATAACTACATTCTCTAAAGCAAAAAAAAAATTGTGAGAAAATTGGCCTTATTTTACATTTTTGGCAAATCTTTCAATGTCGAGCACAGTAAAAGACCACTGAATCTTATGACTACTTCTGCATCAGTAACATTCTCAATGCCATGTGCCGGGGGTGAAGAAAACAATGACTACGGTAGAGATTGATGCACCGTGCTGCTGTGGGCTAAGGCCTCACAAGTTTGGCCTGACCACCATGTTTGCTCATTCAGCACACAGGCCAAGAGAGCTGGGACTTAAGTCCCAGACATTTTCTCTCTTAGAGAGAAATAAACTAACAGTACACTGACCAAATGAAGCTTCTGTTTCTACCAGAACACCAAGAAAAGAGTAATGGAAGAAATCATTATTTCTTCTGCATTGATTTTCATCATTGTCTTTTCACCTAATGAGGACAGTTTGGAGAAAAGAAGTCTTGATCTGATGCCAAGAGCAAAAAGCACCACACTCCTTTCTTCAGAGGGCAGCCGTTTCTTGTAACCAAGACCCGTGTTGTGTTTACTAAAATGATTGTGAGGGCCAAATAATAGCTACACGTGGCTTTTGTAAAATTAGAATAGCTGTATTTTCATTTGGTGTGTGGCTCTTCACCAAAAGAAGAGATCAAACACTGCTTAGAGGAATCGTTTGAAGTACACTGAAGAAAAGGTCGGAGCAAGAATTTTATGATGCTTAGGTCTTCTCTTTGATACATGCTGATAAGCCTCAGGCAGATGTTGATGTCTAGCCAATGAAATTGGTGATGGTTATGTGGCCCAAAGAATATGCTTTGGTAACGAAGAATGGCTGGTCGTGGGATTTATCAACCTCTCTTCTGACAGTAATTAGCACTTGGGCTGTATCCAACACAGCCAACAAAACTTGTCTTTGTTACAGCACTATTGTTAAAAGACACCTTTTACTCAGTATATGCACCAAAGACCAAAAAATCTTGCAGTAATCAAGTGAGGTCCATAAAACTGAGTTCTCTATTTCCTCTTCCTGGATGGCATCTTCAAGCACAGAACAAATAAAAGAATGAATGGATTCTTCAGAGCGGTTGAACCAAGACTCCAGCTGGGAAGCATAAAACAGAAGTCCTGCCTAGATGTTTTAACAGCTTCTTTACGCCATTGGGGTACTTGCTACTTACTACTCTTGGCTTTGTCCATCTCAAAACTGAAAGAGCAACAGAAGTTACATTTAATGTCCTGTATCATATCTATTTTCTGAGCATCCAGAATTTTAGCTAAAGACTTTTCACCAGCTTTATTGAAGACAACAGTTTTCCTGTAACACTCTTAAATAAATGTCACCCCACCAGTGACTTATCTGAGTAAGAGTGTCTTCACTGAGTACATTGTGTTTTTGCACTTACTTGAGTATACATATGTCTCCCTTTGGGAAAATGATGTTGAGTCTGAGAAATATTCCTCTCTGTCTTCCCAGTGCTTAGCAAACAGGGGCATATATGTTATATTCTACAAGGTCAAGGACTTCCTCCTGTTGTATTCCCAGTGCCTAGAACAGCAGCTGGTATACAGTGAGGCCCCAGATTTTGTTAGTGTACTTTAAATTGTGTTTCTCTTATTGTGACAAAGATTTCAGTGGCTTCTGTTTATCTTGGTGTGCCCTCACTAGGACCATGGATTACAAACTTTTCAAAACCTAAAGGCTGTTGTTTTACCCATATCTGACCTCTGTACAATTTCTCTTTGCAATAGTAAATTCTAATGAAGTTAGTTATGGTAAAATGCCATGTCCTATTCTTACCTTTTTTATTTTATGTTAAGGAAATGTCAGGGGCGCCTGGGTGGCTCAGCCCATTAAGCATCTGACTTGATCTCAGCTCAGGTCTTGATCTCAAGGTATATGAGTTCAAGCCCTGCATTGGGCTCCACACTGAGGATGAAACCTACTTTAAAAGAAAAAGGAAAAGGAAAAGGAAAAGAAAAGGTTCAATGTATCTCCTTTGTATCTTATTTTCAACATCCATCCCTAAAGTTAAGAAAATTAAATAAGCCTATATTAGAAAATGCAATTCATATAAGCACTTACTTAGTAGAATGCCCTTCTGTCTCCCATCCATTCCTACCTGCTCTGGTCCAAGCTCAATCTAAGACATCTCCTTGACAACAGGGATCAGTGTCTGGCTCAGGAGGCAGAGAGTAATGTCTTTGAATTATTAAGCCTCACATTGGGTATTCATGCATAAAACAGCAAAAGTCTACAGAGTCTTATTTCTGTAGGATGTCTACTATGAGAAAATGTCTGTTAACACTATACTATGTTTATGTAATACTAATGTCATTTTGAGTCTAAATGGAAAGTTTAATACTAAAGTTACAGATATAATCATACCAAACTTGGGGGAAAAAAAGATTTAGGAAAATGTTCTTTAACATAAAAATATTCCAGTGCTTGAAATCAGGACTCAGTGTTCAGCTGGATATGGCTGTGTGAATGGGATCTAGTTAATTTTCCTATTATCTTCATAGTGTCCAGGTTGGGATAAGCTTTCTTTGAAATGTCCATGTGGTGCTACCCCAGTTTTTTTTTTTTTTAAGATTTTATTTATTTATTTGACAGAGAGAAACACAGCCAGAGAGGGAACACAAGCAGGGGGAATGAGAGAGGGAGAAGCAGGCTTCCTGCTGAGCAGAGAGCCCGCTGCGGGGCTCGATCCGGGGACCCTGGGATCATGACCTGAGCGGAAGGCAGACACTTAAGAACCGAGCCACCCCGGGGCCCCAGCTACTGCAGTTCTTGAAACAGTTTTCAGCAGCTCAAACTATATATATGTGTGTGTAAGATAGAAATGGTGGGAATAACCATGGAACCGAATCGACGAGAATTTCTCACCAAGAAATAATACAAATGGGAATGAATAAGCTCATTTACTGAATGACTATGGTGGCTATGCACGGCATTAGACTCAAGTTCAACTGTTTGGGCTAAACAAAAACAGAACAGGAAGGAACTCTTTCCAGGCCGCAGCTTTGAGTGCCAGCTTGTCAGTTTTATCTCGACTCCTGATCCCCGGGCCCTGGCAGTCTTGCCCCATCCAAACTGCCTCCGCAGGCTCCCTGCACCTGGATGTGAACGCTCCGGGCCTGGCGGCTAAGGCCGGGGCGGGAATTCACCAGAACGCAATCAACACCAACCCCGTAAACACGGCACTCGCTCATAACTGCAAACTGGAACTTCTTTAAGGCAGTTTCATCTATTTATATTCTGGAGTGCTCTAAGGGAAATGATTTTGAGTGCCATGGAGAAGCCCCAACATGCACAGAACTGTAAGAGATCACTGCTTACCCTTTCTCAGGTGCAGAGATCATAATTGAATTTTGTTTCTGTTAACCAGCCAGACTTATAGGCTGGGCCTGTCCTCCCTTTCATAGAAAGCTGCAGCCACCATTATCCATGGCCTCCTTTTCCTTAAACAGTCTGGCTTCATCCCCATTCCACTACTGAGCTGGCTTCCCCCCAAATCATGAATCATCTTCTGAATTCAAAACCAATGACTGGTACTCACTTCACATGATGGGGCAATCCCACTAAAGCATTTCCTCCTTCAGCTTATGATCCCTCCTTCTCCATTTGCCCCTTACTTTGAAAAATGGGTCTTTGATCTTACTCTTCTGTCACCAAGCCTTCCTTCCTCAGAGATCCTATCCTATTCATTCTCCAGACCTGTAAGGTGAATTTCCCAAACCACATTTTCGTCCTGGACTTTGCCTTGCGTTCCATCCAGTTCTGCAGCTTCAACTACTAATGGACATTTCCCTCTTGTCACCTCAAATACAATATCTTTAAAATTGGGCTTTTTAACCTGACCATTTGTTGGGGGAGGGAAGCATACCATTGGTTTCCTTCCCTAAGTTTCTTTCTTTTCTTTTCTTTTCTTTTCTTTATTTTTTTAGATTTTTTATTTGTTTGAGAAACAGAGAGCATGAGTGGGGGTCAAGGACAGATGGAGAGGGACAAGCAGACTCCCCACTGAGCAGGGAGCCCGAGGAGGGACTCAATCCCAGGACCCCGGGATCATGACCTGAGTTAACCGACTGAGTCACCCAGGTGCCCCTCTATCCCTCGGTTTCTTATTTCTGTTTGTGGTAGCATCTTTCTTCCTGTCACCTTCACATATTTTGTTCAAATGTTGAATTTCACCCGTTCTTTACTTTATTGAACCATGGGAAATTTCTATTTATGTAGGTCCAAAATAGTCAACTATCAATAATTTCATATGATTCATTTTACCACTGCCACTGTAAAAATTCACATCCTTCTAATCTCAAATTACTCCAATGGCCTCCTGCTCCCTGCACATCCTTTCTCTATCTACAGCTCATTCTAAAGGTCACCCACTTATTAACCCCTCTGGAAGCTCATCTTTGAGAATTTCCTATTATCTAAAGTAAAAAGAAACTAAATTCCTTCACTTTTCACTTCTGTCCCAAGTCTACTGTTTCAGGCCCCTGGTTCTACTCACCTTCAGATTTTCACTTTTCCAGTGGCGCTGGCATATACACCATTTTTCTCCCCTCTTTATTCAGGGAACTCTCTTCTCTTACTCCAGAGAGCCCTGTGCCTATAGGCTGACTCAGACATTAAATTTACATAGCTCAGGAAGTTTCCAGGACCATTCACTTCACATTTAATTATTTTTATTCATGAATTGTCCTTTTACACTCTGTTTAAACACCTTGAAAGTAAAAGAGTGTTTTTGCGTTCTTAAAATTTCTTAACATAGTGTCTGTTTCTTTCTTCATTAAGCAGAGCACAGAGCTTTATATAATGTAAGTGATGAAAAAATAGTTGCTGATGCTTTTTGTGGTTTTTTTAAATGGTCCGAGTCTTGGCCCAGATACCATCATTTAATCTGCTGTTCTGAAAATAGCTCTCTCGCCCGGAGATGCGATGTCCTTTAAAGTAGCTTTTGGGCTCAACTTTTTTTCCCATCCGTGCTGTTGCAGTTTATGCTGTCATGCACTGTGGACCGATCTATCTCCCTGGGCAGACTCCTAGATTTCATCAGAATGAAAACTGATGAAAGATAGAGATTTTCTAGAAGTTCCTAAACTCTTAGAGCACACTAGAATTTCTTTATCTTTCTAGCCATACAGTCTTGGAGAGGTGCATCTCAGAATCAACTAAATCCAAACAGCTCAATGCCTGCAGTTATACTGAGAAGCTTTGATACATGAATCCTGTTTTCATGGGAATTCGTAATCTGTTATCTGAATATCTAAGCAAGAAATTGCCTCTTTTGTCATCAGGTCATAATTGTCTGGTTCTTCCACTGCTGGCTTGATTTATTTTCACATACCCTTGATCTTTGTCTTCTCGTGGATATAAATAAAATAACTCTTATTAGCCCCACTGGCCTGCAAATACCCTCTATGCATGTTTCATCTATGCTGCCAGACAATTGCTGAGATTCAATCCAAGAGGGTTTAAAAATAAGCTAGTTTGTGTTTTTAAATAACTCCCCCAAAAGACAACTCTAGATCCCAAAGTTATATTTCTTGAGAGTTCTACTGTGTTGTGTATTTTGCTAGATTGAACAAAGGGAAAAAGACAAGCAATGGGTTGTTCTGACTTTATAATAATTCTGTTAAAAATCACCAACAAGGATGAAGTTAAGAAATAACTCCTATAAAAGAACATACTCCCTTTTGGTCCTTTAGGCCATTTTCAAAGGTCACCTATCAAAAGAAGAGTCAACAGAATGAAACAAAAGTTTATACCATTAAGCTTCAATGAGGAAAAGATTCAGTTCAGAGGATCAAAAAATATATGATTTGGGAATAAAAAAAATTAAATCTATAACTCAATCTTCAAATAGAACATACCTAGTTAAATTTTTTAAGTATGATAGCATCCAAAGTCATTTGGTTTAAATCTATGATAAAAGAAATAAAGATAACACATTTATTTAAATATACTGTATTCATTAATTATTGAACCGTATAACCGAGTTGCTATTTTAACTTTAGTTAAAGATTAATTCTGGTTGTTCTTACATTTTTCCTTAAATCCTTTTCCTTTGTAATTTAATGGAAAGATTATGCTTAAAATTAATTTCTATGTCATATTCGAAAGGAAAGAAAATTGATTGCACCAAGCAGAAGAATGACCCTTAACTCAGACATATTGATCTAAAAACGAGTGCCAATAAAAGACCTTGGCATTCTTTATCTTGATCTTTGTTCATCCCTCATTTACCCTAGGATTGATTACAAAACTTTCTTACTTGAAACATCTTTTCTTAATTTATATTCAATGTAACATTATTTTTAAAAAATGCACCCCATCAATACAAGTTCATATTTGCATTAGTTCTTTCTTAAGTACTATTATCTGTGAACTAAATATGATTGATATAATTTTAAATCAAATGCAATTCATTTTTCCAAAAGAAAAAAATTATACTTTTGCCTGCCATATTTCAATTCACACCTAAATTATTTGTTGATTGCCTGCTATGTAAAGGTACTTTAATAATTCCAATAACATTTTGTAGGAATATATGAATATTTTGATTTTGTTTGTATTAGGGGCAGTGGGAAGCCTCTGAGGTGACTCCCGATGATGCCTGATTTTGGTCCTTGCACCATTGTGTAGCCCCCTCCCAAATTGTATCAGGGATGGTCTGTATGGTCTGTATTGAAATAGAATATAGCAGAAGCACAATACCATATAATAAGGAATTTTCCTGGCTTTCATCCCTGGTTCCTGGGACGAAATGGGTTAGTGTCTATTACTCATAGTGCACCTCTCAAACCACACCATGATTCACGCTAATGAGCTGACTCTTGAAAGATCCCTAGAGAGTTTCACAATGAGGGTCAGCCACACCAGAAAAACCAACCATGTGACTATAGGGGGTGGGACTGAGAGCCGCATGATACCGATCAGATCTCCTGACATTCAATTTAATACAGTGGTCAATGACTCAGTCAATCAAGCCTATGGAACAAAACCTTAATGAAAACCCTGGACATCGCAGAAGCTGGGTGAGCTTACTGGGTGGTGATATGGGGTAATACAGACAAGGGTGATGTATCCTGAAGACATGGGAGTTTTGTGCTTAAGACCCTTGTAGGCCTTGCCTTTTCGACTCTCCATTTAGCTAATTCTGATTTACATCCTTTATAATAATTGTAAATATAGTGCCTTCCTGAGTTCTGAGTCATTCTAACAAATTGCCGAGCCTGAGGCGATAGTAAGAACCCACAGATTTGTAGCCACTTGATCAAAAGGGCAGGTGGTCTGGGAACCCTGAGCTTGAAGCTAGTGTTGGAAGTTGAGGGCAGCCTTATAGGAGACTGTGCTTTTAGCCCACGAAATATAACCAAAGTTAGTGTCAAAATTATATTGTATATGGAATGCCACGTCCAAGACTAAGTATAAAAGACGTGGTGGCTTCTGCCTTTCTCTCTGGGATTCTCTGCTCTGAGGAAATTCGCTGCCACATTGTGAACAGTCCTAGCAAGAGCTCCCCGGGTGAGAAACAGATGTCCAGCCGACAGCCATGTGAGTGAGCTTCTTTTGCAACTGAATCTTCCAGCCTTAGCAAAGCCTTTAGATGACTAGAGCCCCGGCTGACATTTGATTATAATCTCATCTGAGATCCTGAGCTACAGTTACCCAGCTGAGCCACTCCCAGATTCCTGAACCCCAGAAACTGGAAATAGCAAATGTTCAGTGTTCTTAGCACTAAGTTTGGAGTAATTTGTAATACAGCAATAAATGATTCACTCAACAGCATGGGGTTATTTGAGCCTGGCTTTAAGATTCGGATCCCTTGTTTTCCAGTTCATCCAAAAGAATACTATGTTAACTGCCCCTTCCCTGCCATTGATTGGTTTTTTTTCTTTAGGATGTATCTCAGGAAGTCTCAGATGCCCCCATAACAAGTGAGATGATCCCTCCTGCCTCTGGGATAGGCTAAACCAGCCCCAAATCTCAGGGGCTTTTCTCAGGAAAGTCCATTTCTTAATCACGTAGCAGTTAGATGTGGTCTGGAC
The DNA here is from genome assembly GCA_004023965.1 of Spilogale gracilis. NCBI lineage: Eukaryota > Metazoa > Chordata > Mammalia > Carnivora > Mephitidae > Spilogale > Spilogale gracilis. The sequence goes on along the minus strand of PITA01000390.1, from coordinate 264,232 downwards.
AGTTGGACCCCGAGCAGCAGATCAGCAATGCAGGCTTCATCTTTTCATCTCTCCACATGGGAGAAAGTCAGGAGGATCGCACATGGGGTCTTATCATGGGGTGGAAGTCACATATCTCCCCTCTGCTTACTTCCTATGGCCAAACTCGGTCACCCAGCACCAAATGAAACTTCAGGAAAGCTCTTCATAGGTGGCCAAGAAGAGAAAGTGGAATTTGTGACAATGAGAGGTCACTGCCATAAAGTAGCGACCTGCTTTCTTTGCGGTGTACTGGATTTGATGAGTAGCATCAAAAGAAACAAATAGCGGCACCCCCCCCACACACCCAAAATAACGACAGGAGTCTTCATGATCATGGGACATAGGCTGATGCGGTAACAATAAACATCTCTGAGTTGGCACTCTTGCTGTATCATGATTTTTAGTTTCTATTTTGATGAAAATGTTATACAGTTTACACTGTCCCAGAACAAACAGAACCAAATGTCGATCTCTTTCATGGGCCATCATGTTTTCTATTTTATCACCTTAGAGACAGTACCAATATCTATATGTTTCTGTATGGCTTGACTGTGTGGAGGGAGGTGAAGGAAATTAAAACCCATGATGAAGAGAAGAAGGGCATGTTCACGTGGAACCTGAGACACACAGCCAGCTAGTATGTTCTAATCTGGGCTGCTTCCAAGACAACTGTTCGTGCCTAATTCTCCAGCTCCTCTCACCTGCAGGCATTAACTTTACTCAACTTTCAGTCTTTGCTCAGCTCCAATAGTGAGACAGTCCTCATCATGGCAGTCTGCATTCCGATGGGCTTAGACACGCCAACGTGCAGCAGCAGAGTATAATTAATCTTGCTGCGCTAAGCAAACTCTGATCCTTTACCTGACACCTTCTTCTCCAGTCCACACCCCTGCCTCGCTTTCTCGAGCCCTCACCACACACCCATACCTTCTTGCGTACCAGGCCACACGCATGGGCTTGTGCCTAATCGTACGCCCATTTCCCACTCTGGAACTGAAGACACTGGAGCCATGGGCTGAAAGCTCTAATATCCAATTTGAATCTGAAATTTGAATCTGAAACCTCCCTACCCCTTTAGGACCTTTAATTTGGACATAAGTACTAGAAGGAAACCTGCAATATATACTTCTGCCTTGAGATCTGCCCATTACTGGATTCCTCTGTCCGACAGCTTCGGCTGAACTTGAAGCTTGTGTCGATGCCGAGCCTCCATGGATATGACATCACACTGTGACTGGTTTGATCCAAAGGCTCTTGAAAGGCTAGGTGAGCTAGAGACAAAAGAGAAGCTTAAAAGAACTGAGTATTTCTTTTTAAACACTGAGTATTTTATGTAATTTTTGACATGTGTAAGATATTAAGAAATCACCATAATATTGCACCTTCACATACACGGCTGATAATGCTACAATAGAATGAAGAATACAGAAACAGATATGTAAGAATAAATCATGTTGGAAACAAGTAAGACAATATATAAGAATATAAAGCACCTTAAGCCATTCTTTTTTATATACTCATTCTTTGGTTCCTGGAAACTCAAAAGAAAAAAATATGTATATATAAACACACACACACACACACACACACACACACACATATATTTCCCCCAAAGCTATTTGGTGCTTACACAGAACCTAGAATTTAAATTGAAACTTGAGATAAAAAGCTGAATTTTTTGACTACAAGGCTAAAGAAGAAAGTGATGATCCAAAGATTCAGACTTTCTTGCTCTCAAAAATCTGTCTGTAATTACCTCAAACTTTAAAGATGATAATGAGATTGAAGTTCAATCATGTTTTATTACTTTTGTGAGAAACAGGTAAGGGTGGAGGTAGAGAATGGAAAAAATGTGCACTAACAAGCATATTAATTGCCCTCTTTTGTTTAAAACTTGATTCATCTAGACTCTGTAAATTTGGAAAGTCTTGCTTTCTTATTCTGAGCTCTGCTTTTTATCAGCAGTTAGATTAGAGAGCAAAAATTAAAAAAACAGAATAGGCTCATGTGTTTTAACCTCTTTGGTAACCTCTTTCATATCTGAAAATATGCTTTAAATAAATGGGCATGCAGTATTTTTCTGTTTTCTTTAGAAGGATAGAAATTTCCACTGTCCCTTTTTCTAAATATTCTATATTTTGTCTGCTAACCACACTTCGCAAAGAAAGGGGGTTGATTACAAAATCAGCTCCAAATCCTCTTACGATGGGTTTGCATGAGTCTTTCAACTGAAGACCGGGGAAAGACCCCAGCGTTTATAGGCAGTAACTCTTACAGTTGAGATTAAAACAAAAGCTAATGCAGAAAAAAATTTAGATGGGAGCAAAATTTAACATTTTCCTCTCTGGAAGTAATAACAGAACCAATTTTGTCTTCCCATTAAAACTGGATGGGGGAGCACCTGGGTGGCTCAGTCCACTAAGGGTCTGCCTTTCGCTCAGATCAGGATTGGGACTGAGCCCCACATCAGGCTCCTGGCTCTTCTTGGAGTCTGCTTCTTCATCTTGTTCTCCCTGTGCCCTGCTCACGAGTTCTCTCTCTCTCTCTCTCTCTCTCTCTCTCTCTCTCACACACACACACACACACACACACACTTATTCTCTGTCAAATAAATAAAGAAAGAAAAAAAAATCAAAAAACGAAACAACAACTGGATGAGAAGTTTTGCTCCCAAAGAGAACACATGGAAAACACTTTTTTCCTTTTCATTCTAAGTGTTAATTCTGGGTTTAAATTCCAACTTTCATATGTCATTTACCTTTTAGGGGGGCTTTCGGGCACAAGCATCATTTGCTTCTACGAGAAACATAAAGGTGATGCACCAAACCCCCACCCACACCCAGGGGGTGGGGACTACAAGGTAAGATGTATTTGTTCACAAAAGTTCTGAGCACTGTGTGTCTGACACTATCTGAAGTTTAGAACAGAAAGATGAACAAGAAGGACAAGAGGAACTTGTCTTCTGCCTTATGATCTGTAGAACATTCATTCATTTTCCTCAATTCAAAAGCTTAGTTCCAATGATACCAACCCCAAGAGGGTGCCTCTACTCCCAAGATTTCTTCCTTCCTTCTTCCTAAGTAATTCAGAATATAGGTTTTCTCACAGAGCACAGAGATAATGTTGAGGTCCTTTGGGATTTCCCAGCCCTCCATGTGTGTAGAAGGTAGAGGTAGGAGTCAGGAGGAGGTGAGTGGGCCTCTGTTAAGCTTTCCAAAAGATGTAAGACACTCCCAATCTCCCAAATAGAATCAATTTCTGAGAAGCTATTGCCCCTTCTTCCCAGGTATGTGCTTGGTCCAAAGTTAGGATGGAGGAATCAGCTCTGATCTCTTCCTCTCGTGCTGCCCCATCCCTTTGGGCAGTCGCCATTTTTCTTATGTAACATATCCCCCCTTATGTGCCACACGTGAATTCATTTGCTTCTACTTATCTCTTATTCCCTCTCTGAGAGAAATGCAGAAATTCCCTACAATCTGTGTAACACTTGGGTGACATAAATAGGAACAGACTCTATCTTTCAGCGCTATTCTGTTAGGGATGCTGTTTTAGCTTCTCCTAAATATTAAGATTTAGCTGCTCCAGGTGATGATAGGATTATATGGGTATTTCTCATTAACAATTCCAGTGGGATTTGGTTTTGCTTGTTTTTTCTTTGTCTTTAATTCAGGACATTATAAAGTCAATTAAAGGATTTGTTAGTAAAACAACCTAACTCTTCAATAACAAACATTTACTGAACATTTATTATGTGCCAGGCACTTTCCTGGCACAAACACAGCAAAACCTGACAAAAAAATCCTCTCTTAGGGAGTTTCAAGCTATGAAATGTAGGCATGTGTGCACACGCACGCATGCATGTGCACGCACACACACACACATCTACATAGGATGGCAATGTGAGTCTTATGTCAATCACATAACACACTGGTCAAGTCTTTAGCAAGCAAGAGAGAAAGACAGGGAGAGCAGCATTTATCTAGGCTATTCTCCAATTCAAGTGTAATACTCATTACCTTAATTCTCACAATCACCTAACAGATCCATATATGAGAAAATTGGGAATTTAAAAATTACAGGTATGTGGCAGAACATCAAAGTTGTTTTATACCCACAAATCCCTAAATGCCTTCTACCAAAGAATAAACCTAAAGATGAACAAATGAGCCTTTGACATGTTAACTTGAGAATCATGAAAATTCACTGAGCATATTCAACGTATTCAACGAAGAGGAGTGCCTTCCTTCTTGCCACCCTTGTTTTCATGCAAAGCATAGTAGTGCTGCCTTGTCCCCAGAAACCACGTGAGAAACAGTATTGCTAACTCTCCTGTTCCTTAATTTGCATGATAGTTAAGTGCCCCATTGCTCTCAAACCCCTTCACATAAATGCCTTTTCCTGAAATCTTTCTATTTTTGTAGCCTTCCCTTACTTGACTCAATTGTGATGTCTCCTCTGAAATATTAAATTCTTCTCACATTTTTCATCCGTCTCACTCCCGTGTTCCTCCCTCTGACCAATAGTGCAGTGCAGCTGTTGTAAACAGAACCTCCACTCCTCCTGTGGTGTTAGGTCTCAAAGTTCTTTCCTTGTATGTTTGAATTATGGAATCTGTCATTAAATCTCTAGATGGTATTGCATTTTCATACCACAAATGAGAGAACTTTTAGTAAAGCCACTAACGTTATGCCATGGCAGCCATCTTGCATTTCTTCCATAATGCTGATAAAATTGGCAATTTTCTCCTCCATCACTTGTCTTGTTGTAAGGTCCAAGTCTAAGTTGTAAGGTCCCCTATGGCAGAAGCCATTTGCTTTGCTTCGTTTAGTTTGGCTTGGTTTTCTTTTAATTCAGCAACAAAGGCTCAGAGCCTGAGCAAATGAGTGCCCCCAAACTCTGGAACCAGGAACTGGCCTTGTGACCTAGCTACCTGGCTACAAACTCACAATTTGTCAATAGGTATTTACTGCATCCCACACAAGTTATGGTATGTCTGCCTGTGGTCTGCCTCCAGAAGCCTGTGTTTGCTTTTCAGACTGTCACCATTGCTTTTCTTCAGCCTCACTAAAGTAGCAAGAGACGTGCAGTGGTGGAGAGAAAAAGAGCGGTCCTCTACAAGTTCAAACTTGGTGGTGTGTCATTTCAGTGTTTGCACAATAAACTCTGCCTAAGAATGAATTATGTCAACTGTGTACAAGTGGTATTTTGCCTGCAGTTGTACCAGAATCTTTACAGCCTTCAAAGAATCAAAGACAGACACATGGTGCCAGCTGCCGGGTGTTGTAAAGGGAAGGTTTTCCTGTTTTGTGGGGAAAACGACATCTCCGAAGTTAAGTCATTTGCCCCTGGTCATGGAGTCAATCAGTGAAAACACCAAGGTTAACACAAGAGGGGCAACAGAAACAACATGCGCCCCATGGAGAAGGCTCCTGCTATTGCCACACAACATTTCCTATTTTTCATTTCCATCTGGGCCTCTGCATCGGTCACTGAAGCCACGCTGAAGCTGGATGACAGGGCAAAGGGACTCTGTCCTGGGCATGCTTAGGAAGAATCAAAGGTTGTTTAGTAGGGACATTCATTCTGATACTGGCCCACCTTAGATTCGTAGTTTTAAACTTTAAAACTTTCAAAATCAGAACCAAGACAACATGGGAGGACTTTGACCATCCAGCAGAGGGATTCATTCCACTCTTCCCGCCCCTCACTATCACTGCTCTCGGTTTCTGCTTCAGTCTTTAGACGGAAACTTCAGTCTTGAGCCTTCTGTGTGCCCTTCTCTTAGTTTCTAGAGAGCAAGTGCTCTAAATCTAAGATCCACGAACTCCTGGACTCCCGTGGATGAGCTTGGGGAGATGGGAAGCTATTATGCACGAACTGCCTGAAACTGCAAGGAAACTTCTGGGAATGTGCAGATGAACACTGTAAGGGGAGGGGTCAGTAACCCTGATAAAGTTGCCGTAGGTGTAAATACTGCACAGAAATGAGTCCATGCTGCCATAAGAAATAAACAGCAAGGTTCCCACAACAAGTCTCATGCGGAGATCAAAAACTGTTTTGTTTAGAAATACAAGGAAAGGGTTGGCTGAGAAAGGGGGAAGGCTCTTGGCTAGAAGCCTGGAATTGTTAAATGGCGCTACTGCTATGCCAGCTTATGGGGAAGAGCAGAACTATGGTAACGGTCACTTCTTCTCCCCCACAAAGAACCACCCTGCTCGACCTGCAAGAATGCTGTCCTCCAGCCCATGCTTGTCCTCTCTCCCCATCAGTGATGACTGTACTGGGGTTGATGTCTGTTTTTCCTTAATATCTCTAGCTCTTTGGTTTCACTGAAGTCAAAGCTTTACTTCCAATATTTTCTGGAATTTCTCTCTCTCTCTCTCTCTCCCTCTCTCTCTCTCTCTCTCTCTCTCTCTCTCTCTCATATATATATATATCCCTGGGGACAGAATCACTTGGTTAAGAATGACTAACTAACCAAACATAAGAAGCAAATGTGAGGGTCCATTAACCAAATTTATCTTTTTCACATAGCAGTATATGACGAAGAAGAGTCACTTATCAGATGTTTTAAAGGGTTTTTTTTTTTGTAAAAAAAAAACAAAAGATTACTTATTTATTTATTTGAGAGAAAAAGACAGAGATTATGATAGAGATCAAGAGCGAGTGGAGAAGAGAGGAAGAAGCAGGTTCCCTGATGAGCAGGGAGCCTGGCACGGGCTCGATCCCAGGACCCTGGGATCATGACATCGTGAGCCAAAGGCAGACACTAAACTGACTGAGCCATCAAGTCACCCTCAGATGTTTTTCAATGATATTCCAAATAGTCAAGTAAAGACAAGGACTCTAAAAGAAAAAAAATCACAGGTGACCCTCCAGTAATAATTGTCTCAACAATGTGCTCTTCCTAAGTACAGAAATATGCACCTGTTAATTGTTTTCTAAGTCAGTGTGACACATTTGCCCCTAAATATTATTGTGTTTTCTTAAGTCAGAAGGCACCGTCGCCCTGGGGTTTTCTGGCAGTGACAGTTCCCATGCTCTCTTTTTCTTAAAACTGGGAAAGTTAAAAAGATATCCATTGTCAAAAATAGGACTCAGAGTGGGCCATCAGGTGACAGGACCTGAGCAGGGCTAAGCAGGAAATGAGAGTATGGCGAACAAAGCTTAAAGCAAAATGTCAGTGCAGGGGAGAGAGGGACAGAGGGCACCAGTTGTAGCCAAGTGAAAACTGAGAACATGATCAAAGGTATTTCTGCAATTAGTGGCTCAGCGGGGCACATGTCAAGTTGAGCTTCAGCCACAAGTAACATGAATTAGCCACAGGGGCGTCAAGTTCAGTGATGACACGCCCTCCAGCTTGTCTACTTGACGGACATGTGTGGATCCCTTGCTCAGAACTCAGCTCTGAGTTTCCAACTTCCCTGTGAAAACTTTCTGCCTACTCTCCCACAGGCAGAGATGAAGCTTCCTCTCTCCTTCTATTGCATCCAGAGCTCGGCGCTGTTGGAGCAATTACTCCTTGTTTTGTCACTATCACTTTTTTTCCCAGTTGACTGGTGAGCTTCTTAGGACAGGATTTTATTTTTGTTTTATCTTCATGACTTAAGCATCTAGAACACTGGTGCGATATTCATTCAATAAATCGTCTCTGAGTCTGAACCAGATGCTATCTGCTTCAACCCTTATGTTCTGTCCTACCCTCTTTTAACAGGGGAAGAATATGATGCCCCAACCAAAGCCCTCAAAAGGAAGTATTACTTCCCATTGTTTGCAGAATGATAAGTCGCCCTGTTACTCTAAGTGTATATGTATGCTTCTGTGATGGGCTGTGGTTGCCATTCTCCATCCCAGGGAGAGCTGCCCTGTCATGGGGTCAGTATCTCATAAATTCCGTACACCCTGGGCACTCCCATAATTTAAATTCGCTCGTGGAAGGCAAGTACAGAGCTCAGAATCCTTGTCTCATCTTAAACATTATACACGTAGTGGATGTATGAGTGTTGATGATGAACCCCAACAGCAAAGTGGAATATTGTATTTTCTATACCTCCCTCAGATCGCCCGATTTTTGTTGCTAGTTTTGAGGAACTTATATAAATCAGAGCTATCATTTCTCATAAAACTGTTGAAATTTTTCTAATATGATTAAAATTTAATATGTCATTACAATGATATTAGAAAAGGAATTGATGTGTTCTATTGGAGGAGTCAAATGGATTCCGATATTCCAATACTTGTCTTCCTTTATTCACATCACCAGCATGGGCGGCAGGCAACATATTCCAAGAAAGAGCATATTTAGAATCTGCTTTCATTTGGAGGCAACAATTAGTTCTTTTAATAGCCTGCTTTTCCCCTATCTAATATTATCTAGAACACTTGTGAAATATGTTGATATTTATAGTTGTAACATGCCACTACCTTCAATCACATTGACTCCCAGATGACATCGTAGTAATACTCTCTCAAAATTAGGAATGTTTTATAAGATTTTAATATTTCAGTTACATACTATATATATTTTTATTATATATATATTGCTATTATTCTTTTAAAAGCTCTCCTACAATCAGGGGTCAGCACAGCACAGGAGAACCAGCTAAGATGGTATTTTTAAGCACCCACAGTAGCCTGTCTGGAAACACAGTAATATTGTGGGTACTGTGGGCTACATGCCCTGGGGAACAGAGAGAGTCAACAGCTAAAGTCAGATATCCCACCATGGCCTAAGGTTAAAAAAAGATAATCTTCTGCTATACCATATACCTATATCAGCATATCTATAAAAGCAATATGTTTCTAGATAAGACATAGAAACCAAAGTTACATATATTTTTTTTTTCTGAGTTAAGACTCATCTAGCTTAACTGCATATTTTTACAAAAACCATCCACCCACACTGGAAAGCTGCAGTCAAGTACGTGGCCAGACAGATATCAACATGCAGGAATCTTGAGGCATTAAGAAGAATAAGCATGAGTGTGCCATTAAATATTAGTTTGGCAAAAGAAGAAGAAGAAGGGGACGCCTGGGTGGCTCAGTTGGTTAACCAACTGTCTTCGGCTCAGGATCAAGTCCCACATCCGGCTCCCTGCTCAGCGGGAAGCCTGCTTCTCCCTCTCTCACTCCCCCTGCTTGTCTTCCCTCTCTCGCTGTGTTTCTGTCAAATAAATACAATCTTAAAAAAAGAAGAAGAAGAAGAAGAAGAAGGATGAGGATGAGGATGAGGA
>PITA01000390.1:165372-254878 GCA_004023965.1 Spilogale gracilis | reverse complement strand
TAGCCACTCTCCATCAGCAGAGCCCATTATGAATATCTTTAAACACAACAGTTTTACGCCAGGAATAGATCAAAGGAACTTACCAGCCTTGTGTATGTAATTATAGCCTCCCTTCCTTTGATGGTAGATGTAGTAATATGGTAGATGTGGCTATGTACACATGGACGTTAACACATGATCTTTTGGAAGAAACTTGGGACACAATATCTTACTTAGATTGTGTTGAGTTTCAGTTCTTTGGGCTCATTAAAGTCTTCCCACATGCTCAAGCCCTCACAGTTCCTCTTCTGTTCCCGGTGAAATCTGTTTTCCACTCTTTCAGTCGGAAACAGGACATCTGTCTTGAATTCTTCTCTCTTCCTTACTCCTTATGCTTCTATTTGTTCTCAGCATCATCCCTTGCATACAGTAAACATTTAGTGATAATGTCTTCAAATTACCTGCTATGGCCATGTTTTTACTTCCAAAAAGGCTAACCTCTCCACTTTCTCCTTATTTCTGCAGGGACACCAGTCATTCCATTGCAGAGATGTCCTGAGCATTAACATTCTTTTTTAGCCTGCAGGGAGTTAGCTGCCAGATTCATCTTCCTAAAATACTACTTTAATCATCCATCACTTTCCAAATCTCCAATAGCTACTTCTACTTTAGTTTTCAAAACTTAATACTTGGTTGTTGTTGTTTTACTAAACCTCTAACATGAGCAACCACTGCCTATTCATCAACACTTCCTTAAATCAACAAACAGCCTACTTTTCCCATGACTAGCACCACCCAGGTAGAGGTCTAACCAAACCTCTGACCTTTTTCCCATGTATTCCCTTGGCCTATGGTATTCCTCTCTTTCTTTGGTTATCCAAAGTCATCCTTTGATTTCTAATTCAAGCCCACATTCTTCATTAAAAACTTCCTATTTCTTACTTCAAGTACCTGAAGTATCATTTCTTTCCCCTGAACAGTCATTAAACCACCTTGCAATATTCATCATTTAATTTTATGCTATTCTTATTTCCCTTCCAATGTCCTTTAGCTCCTTCTAATTATTCCAGTCTGGTCTATTCAATTTGATGTTCTATCTCTAAAGGTCAGGACAAGGTTTTAATCATCATCTCTAAGCTCAAAATCATGAGTAATAAGCATATAAGAAATATTTATTGATCTTAATAACGCTGCATACTGATTTGGAGGCACTAGGTCAGAAAATTCAAAGAAACCAATTGAAAGGAAAGTAAAAAACTACTTTCTCTTTCCAAGAAATCAATGTCAATGATAAACGTCATGTGTAAGTTATGGAAAACAGCAGGTGCATTAAGTTCAAAGCACTATGAATTTGAAAACTCTAAGGAAATCCAGAAACTGCTTCAGTAGAGTTCACTTTTCTTGTTCTTCTAGTCACCTATTATTTTAGCTTTCTTAAGTTGTAAAACAGGAACATGAGAAACTGGAATATTCTTATAAGTAGTAGGAAAGAATATGATTACATTTTACAAAAAGAAAACAAAAGCACTGAGGATGCCTAGGTGGCTTGTGTTGGTTAAGCATCCAGTTCTTGATTTTGGCTCAGATCATGATCTCAGGGTCAAGAGATCGAGCCCCGTGTTGGGCTCTGAGCTGACCATGGAGTCTGATTAATATTCTCTCTCTCGACTGGGGTGCCTGGGTGGTTCAGTTGGTTAAGTGTTTGCCTTCGGCTCAGGTCAGGATCCCAGGACTCTGGGACAGAGCTCTATACTGGGCTCCCTGCTCAGCGGGGAGTCTGCTTCTCCCCCTCCTTCCCGCACATGCTCTCTCTCTCTCTCTCTATCTCTATCTCTATCTCTATCTGTCTCTCTCAAATATAGTATTTTTTAAAAGATTCTCCCTCTCCTTCTGCCCCTACCCCTCACCACCACTCATGCCCATACTCTGTGTGTGTGTCTCTCTCTCTTAAAAGAAACAAACAAACAAAAAAATCCCACTAACAATTAGAAAAAATTTGTTTCAAATTAAGTTAGTTTTTAAAATGTATTGGATTTAGTGTTAAGTTAAAATACATTCACTCGTTTCAAGTGAGATGAATACATTGTTGTATATAACCAATATTTGCCTTAATGAGAAATGATGTCCTTCCCGTATCCATTCACATCTCAACTGCTTAGCCACACACATGGTAAGCACTCAGAAGTTATTCTCTCAAATTACTTCTGATGAACACATTCTTACTTCCAAATGTTCTAATCTTCCTTTTTTTTCCTTATTCCTATAGCCACCCTAATCATCTGACCCTAGCAAAATATTATGAATAATAACAACAGCACTTGTTAACTAAACATAGTCTTCTAAATTGATTTCCTGGTGTTGTTTTGTTTGCTCGTAACATGGAGTTAATGAGCTCAAGGTGATAGGAATGGACAGAGTCTATCCTAGGACTCAATAATATTAGCTCACATATAAAAAGGCAGCATTTACCTACCATATTATGTGAAGTGACTTCTCAGTGAATCTTAAGTCTTCCATTCTGCCTTATAGCCATTTTGTATCTTCTTGTGCCTTCATATGGGTGTCCTATCATGGACGTGATAATGTATCTTGACAAAGCTAAACTGAAGAAGAGTTCAAAATTTTCCATAACAAATCGAATTATACAACTTTATATATAAAAGTCAAGTAGGGCCCAGACCATTACATTTAGACATTTAAGTAAGTTAACTCACTTAATAATTCAATCTGAGTACAGATTCTTCAGGTAAAGACTGAAATTTGTACTCAAAATCTTGGATTTGACATTTTATTTTAAAGCCTATTTTTAAAGGTAACACAAATACATTGATCCTTTCCATAAAGCTATAATTATGTACCTGTTCAGTGAAAAATTATTTTTTTAAATAATCAAAGAACATAGATAACAGAAACCAAGCAACATTTTTAAAGTCTCACACACAAGTAGTAAGTGTAAAGCTAGGAAGAGAAGAGAGACGTTCTTGTATTGAACTTTAGAAAACACTAAATAACTGAATCAACAGTTGACAAATTAGTTCCAAAATCATTCTATGTAGAAGTTAGTAAGCCACATAAATGATATTCTCAGATTTTTTTAAGACAGAGCATGTGTGGGGGTGCCTGGGTGGCTCAGTTGGTTAAGCGACTGCCTTCGGCTCAGGTCATGATCTCAGAGTCCTGGGATCGAGCCCTGCATTGGGCTCCCTGCTTGGCGGGAAGCCTGCTTCTCCCTCTCTCACTCCCTCTGCTTGTGTTCCCTCTCTAGCTGTGTTTCTCTCTGTCAAATAAATAAATAAATCTTAAAAAAAAAAAAAAAAGGAAGAGAGCATGTGTTTATATGAACCAAGAGTGGGGGATGGAGGGCAGAGGAGAGGGAGACAAAGAATCTCAAACAGCCTCCACATTCATGCAGAGACCATCAAGGGGCTCGATCCCACAACCCTGAGATCATGACCCAAGCCAAAATCAAGAATGTGATGCTTAACTGACTGAGCCACCCAGAGACCCCGATATTCACAGATTTTTAAGCTCAATAAATAACATTACTTTGAATATTCTTTATACTGAAAAACTTTTATTAACATATACATATATTTATTGGATAAATATATTGGTTATGAAACTGTACTGGAAAGTATAGTTCATATTATGCCCTCAATTACAAGTGACTCGCTATCCTAAAGTGCAAAGACCTATAAGAAGTAGATCACCTGATATTTTATAATGCAAGAAAATGTATACATTTCTGTCAACAGTGTTTGCAATCTAGCACATTGATAAGGCATACTGTATAGGTAGTTTTTATTATAACAATTGCTATTAAAGTGCAAGGCAATATCTTAGAAGAAGGAAGAGGAAGAATTACAATTTATAGCATGACCAATATTTATCTTCAGCATCTGGGCCTAAGTATGTTGAATTATTGTACAAATTCAGTTCAAGAGTGGGACTATGTTGAATTATTGTACAAATTCAGTTCAAGAGTGGGACAAAATCTTTCAAAAGATTTTGACGTAGCTTTTGAAACAAGTCTGAATAAAATATTTAATTTGTAAATTTCTTTTGTTATAAATTCAAAAAATATGGTAACTAAAAAAAAAGTGCCATCCACAAACCCACCAAGATAACACAGCAATGATTTTCTGTTTTGGATATTATTTCAGTTCTTATCCATGTATTTTTTGTTACATGTATATTGGATCATAGTATACATATTTCATATTAGATATTTTCCATGTTGCTAGCTCACATAATTATTTTTAAAATATGAATACCAAGATGATGAATCAATATACTTGATTTTCCTTAATCTTTCCATTTTCTTTTAGACACGTAGTTTTTCGTTGTGACTTTAAAATCAATAATAGTACCACAAACATCTTTATTTATATAGAGCTTAATTCAACTTTAGATTAATTCCTAGGGTAAAATCTTGAAATTGCAATGATGACTTCAAAGAAATAAAAATATCATCCACAAGAAACTAATATACAAACAATAAACTAGCTCTTTTCCAACCAATGTGATAATAGCATACACACCCTTCAAGGCGGCGATTCTGGGGATCGTTCCAGTTAATATCCTTCTACTGTGTCAAAATATGTTTCAGAAGACAATGTAGCTTATTCTACCTGAAAATATCTCTAAACTACAAATAATTGAGGCACGGTGTTGCCAGGTAGAATTGTCTAGTGCAGAAGAATGCAATCACTGGGCCTATACTACCTGCTTTCCAATCCCAGCTCTGTCCCTTACTGGTTATGCAATCCCAAGAAAGCTGTTGTACTTAGGTCTTGGCGCCACCTTTTAAAAGAGACGTTGAGACTCAGCAAACAAACAGGCAATGGGCCTGGGGAATGTGTCATAAGAACAGCTGAGCTAAGCAGCAATATTTAGTCTGGAGAAAAGGTAACATGATGGGGGACAAGATTGTTACCCTGGAATACCTGAAAAGCTGTCATGTGGAAGAAGGGGTGGACAGAATCCATTTCACGCAGGAGAGGAGAACAGATGGAAATCACAAGAAGGTGGTTTTCAACTTTAGAGAAGGTGGACTTTCCAAGAATTACAGCTGTTCAGGGATCAACCTGACTTCTGCCCGAGTAGCAGGCTTTCTGTCTTTGGATCATTTCTAGCTGCAGCTAAATGACCCTCTAATCTAGATGGTGAAAGTTAAATGCTAGACAGGGAGGTAGGGGAAGGGGAATTGGAATTTGGGGAGCTGCCAAACATAACAGGACTGGCCCTCCGAGGAGGGGTTTGGGAACACTGCTGGGATCCTGGGCATGGCAGGCACTGCTGGGAACAAGGCCGGCATCTTTCCAGTCAAAGCTGGAAATGTGCTGAAAATGGGGTCTTGGAGATTGATTCGTTAAGTAAAAAATAAAAGAGAATATTGATGGAGAATCTTAAGCGACCTTTCAAAGAAATCGTTCTTAAGAATGGATTCATCTTAAATAATATTCCTAAAAACAAACCTGTGACCGTTTCCCTATGTTATGACTTCGTATTTCTGATTAAAGCTACTCAAGTAAAGGAGCTTTACTTGAGCTTCCCCTTTAGAAGTGTGTGCACTCTTCACCTCAGATTAAAATTAGATAGATCTTTTTTTAATTTAAAATTGTCCCTTACATTCTCTGTCTTACAGAACTTAATTCGTGTGAGATGTACACGGGAGAGAGCACTCTGTTTCAGAGGGCCTTTTGTTAAATCCCCCGTGGTATACGCCAAGGACACGGTGAACATTTCCATGGAGGCCCATTAATGAGTCAAAAAATAAGATTGCTGTAAGAAACATACAGAAGTCATGCCATAAAAAAACTTTTTTTTAATTTAAATTCCAATAAGAGAAGAGCTTTTCCCTTATTTGTTCTTTGTTTTAGTTCCTGTTGGTTCAGCTGAGTCGTGGTCTCTTTTTCAACTGTGTTTAAATTCCACTTCATTCTGAGTTTTGTTTGAAAACTTACAAGTGGAAAATCCATGGATATTAATGCCCCAGGATCATTGGCTTAAAAGATCTCAACAAGAGACAAGCCAAGTGTTTGGGAAAACTATTTTAAAGGCTGCCAAGTAAGGGCTTTGTGCTGACCTTCAAGCCCCACGGAGCTCCTCCTGCTGGCTCAGCACGGGCCTCTGGGCCCCTCCAAGCTGGCCTGCCCCCTTCCTCCTCCATTTATGTCTTGCCTCAACAGGAAAGATTTTCACGAGGTTCCCAAGCTTGGGCATCCAGGAATCCCACTTACCAAAGGCTGTCGGAAGATAAGGCTATCTTGAATCACTTTCCCATTCTGTAGTGCTCAAAACCCCTTTCTCTGAGGAAGAAAAAAGTAGGAAATTTTGTCAAATATTTTTGAAAAGTGAAAAATGGCCTATTTCAGAGTGTAAAAGGAAAAGCAGCCTACAGTAGACTACTTGGATTCTAGTTCATTTAATTTATTTTATCAATTTTAATTCTGATTTTTTAAAAGATTTTATTTTTTTTATTTGACAAAGAAAGAGATCACAAGTAGGCAGAGAGGCAGGCAGAGAGGAGGAAGCAGGCTCCCTGCTGAGAAGATTGCCTTAATGTGGGCCTCGATCCCAGGACCCTGAGATCATGACCTGAGCCGAAGGCAGAGGCTTAACCCACTGAACCACCAGGCGCCCTTAATTCTGACTTTTAAAAAAGATTTTATTTATTCATTTGAGAGAGAGAAATAGAGCACTCATGGGTTGGAGGGGAAGAGAGAGAAGCAGACTCTGGGCTGAGCCAGGAGCTGGAGAAGGGGCTTCATCCCAGGACCCAGAGATCATGACCTGAGCCCAAGGTGGACACTTAACCATCTGAGCCACCCAGGAATTTTGTCAAAAATTGTATGAACCTGAAAAGAAATCACTGATCCCTACTATGTCTGTTTTCTCAAATATACAAGAGTAACATTGCTACTTCACCCACTATGATGTGCAGGCTGTATTTGGCTCCCTAGAACATGGACTTCTTCCTTCTAGGTGAGAAATTCCCAAGTAGGAATCTTAGAGGGAAGAGGGGTCACTCAAACCCAGGAGGCCAAAAAGGCCAGACACACAGTCCCCCCTCTGCCTTGGCAACTATGCTACGGGCTCATGACTTAAGCTTGGATAAGCCAATCCTGCCTGGACCTCTGATTCTACAGTGACGAAGAGAGAAAAAAATCACTGGGCATCGGCTGCAGGGACATCTGAGCTCCGGAGCAGCGGAGGCAATGGCTTTAGGGCTGCTGACTCACGTCTAGTGTTGGCCAGGGTGGGAGTGTCACCTGCAGGCTCCAGTGTCCATCACTGGCTCAGTGCTGTCCCCACAGACCATCACCAGACGGTTTGATTTTTGGTTCATGTTCACTTTTCTGAGCATTACGCTGCTGCCTTTCCATAAATGATGGGAGAGATTCACTATTATTATTTTTTTTTTTGCATTTCTTTTTTGCTTAATTCAACCAGTCCATTTCTGTTGCATTTCTGAGTAACATACCGGTTGCCTTGCGAAGTTGTTGTGAAATCTGGCTGAGTTATTTCAAGTGAAATTTCTCGGGAAATGAGAAATTGTAATCTAATTTCATGTAGTGAATATTTGTTAAGATCTTTATGGAGGTAAAGGATGAGAGCATGCAGACTGTGGGCTCAAGATGCTTTCAAAACAGCGAAGGGCACAACAAGATCTCAGGTGACCAGAGCACAACACACAGTCAGAGGGATCTTGTAAGCGAGACATGAGAAGGGCACCTGGGTAGCTCAGTGGGTTAAAGCCGCTGCCTTCCGCTCAGGTCATGATCCTGGGATCGAGGTCCACATCAGATTCTCTGCTCAGCGGGGAGCCTGCTTCCTCCTCTCTCTCTGCCTGCCTCTCTACCTACTTGTGATCTCTCTGTGTGTCAAATAAATAAATGCAATATTAAAAAAAGAGAGAGAGACAAGCAAAGGCATATGGTGCGAAGGGGAGGAGGTGGTATGAGAGAGTCAAGCGTAGCTCAGACTAAGTTGGGTAGATGAACAAAATTTTCATGGGGGAGTCAGTATGGGACATCATCCTTAAAGGCTAAATTGGACCTTACCGTAGGGTATGGATACTGACCTTGCAGTCAATTACCTCTCTGCCTTCCCAGCTCCACTTCTGGGTCTTAACCTCCTTGGTTCTGTTTCCTCGCCTATGAAATACCGAAGTACCAGGAAGTGGTCTGCTGGTTAGAATGACTCTTAAATTTCCGACTGAGTCCCATAGGATGTTAGGGAGAATACTGCAGGTAGAAGTAGTGCAGTAAACTAAAAAGTAACATGAGGAAGCCAAATGGCAGGTTATTCATAAATTTGGTCTCATGGCACAAACACCAAAACCAAAGGGGAACCAAAAGGGAATTTGTCCAAGAAGACTGAGTCCCTTGGTTTACAGATATGAAGACAGTAGTCACAAAAGAGAGAAAACTGTTGCAAGTCACATAGTTAGTGGATGTCAGGGCCAAAGTGGGGACCCAGGTCTTGGTCAATCAGCCCAGGGCTGTTTTCCCCCTTCAGGGTTGCTCTGCAATCAGTCAAGTTTGGTGTTTACAGGTAAGCAATGGTTCTGAAGCAATCAAAGACTAAAATTCTATTGAAAACTCTTAAAGATGCCTGGCATAAAGCTTCAATCATTTATCTGTGGGTATTCTACAGGTGTCATGAGGCCGTCTTCTCTAGGGGGGTCTTACAGGCCAGGAGAGTGATGGAAGAAGAGGGAAATAAACTCGGGAATGACAATGTTACATTTAAAACTTAACCAGATGTAAATTTAACCAGAGTCCCAGACTGCCTTCAGTTTACACCTAAATATCTCACTTATATCTTGCATTCATCAAATACCTTCTTTAGTTTAGGAAATAGGTTCTCTGGTGCTTAACCCAAGGTCAGAGATCATTTGAGTTTTAACGATGAATAATTTCAGCTTTAAGTTGATTTGAGGAGACATTTTAGTGTGTTTTTCACATGCTAGGCAACTTTAAAAATTTATTTTAAAAGCTATTTTGCCCAGAAGATGCACAGCCAGTGTTGCCAGGATAATGGAAGGAGCACTGGATAATTAAGCTCAGATTTTTTAAAATTACAGGTTTGCCAACTTATTTACTCACTTATGATATCAAGACTATTGGCTATAACATAATATTTCCTTGTCACTTCAATATAGAAATCTTTTAACACTGAGGTATTTATCTTAAAGAGAGATTATCACCATCAATAATACTTGCTTGCAGATGAGAACTTAATATTTCACTATTTTATCAATAACTATGAATGCAAAATATATTTAAGCAAATAACAGTACGTATTACCTTCTATGTGATTAAAACAACAACAATGAAGGTATTTACACTTCCTCCCTCCACAAAAAATAATAATAATTCATAAGAATCATTCCATCACTTCAAGGCAGGCTAAATTAAAAAGTCAAAAAAAGATTATAGTTTATTGATTTCCTGAGGCTACTTAAAAATAACTTCCTACCATGAAACAAAATATTGAACTCTGCCCTTCAGGCATACTACCATACTTCAAATGCTGATCTTATCATTTGCTTACATTGGACTTTAAAAGGAAGAAAGGAAAAGCCTGGAGCCACTGGGAGGCATCAAGGGTCCGGCAGTTGGTCTGGTTCCGATCAGAGTCCGCCCAGGGTCACAATGCCTGAATAAAAATCACTCAGCTCCCAGCTGACAGTTTTCAAAGCACATAATAACCAGAATTTGAAATAATATGTACAAAGAACCATATTCTTTAACTGACATTCTATTTCATTTGGCATCTTTCCATTTGTTTTATTTGTGAAAAGGAAAGAGCAAAATTTCTCCTTGTCACTGCAATTTGAATTCTGTTTGCAATAATCATTATAGGAAGCTATAAAATAATAACGCAAAGTGGAAATCAGTGGATTGGACAGGGGTTTTCTCATATGTTTAAAATTTCAGCCTCATCCCTTCTAGTTTCCTGGATGCTCATTTTGTACAAAATTGTGAAATGTATTCATCAGTCATAGTGGGAGTTAAGAGCTCCCCCAAAGTGCAAAGCATTAAGAATTAGTTCGATTAATAGTCAAGTAACTAAATGTCATTTGTTTGCTGGTATGAGTGGCCCCTTTAAATTAATCTTTCTCTCTGGCTTCTTTTTGAAAGATGTCAGAATTCCCCATCTCTAATTCCCAAGTACAGACGTGGCCAAGGGGTCTTCCTGGAGCAGAATCTGACACCTCCCAGCAATACTCTGGATATAGGCTGGCCTCTCCACTTGGGAGGTAGCTGTGAATGCACCAGGCACGTATCAAAATTCTGGACTGGAGAAGCTCAGGGGAATGACCCGAAAAGGTTAATAAGGTAAATACTTCTTCCTGAAATATACCCACATATGCGTTTTAGATCTTCTATTTCAACTGAAATTTAAAATGTGACAGCAATTTCTTACACTCTTTTCTTTCTCAAATCTAAACTATCTTTAAACACGAAAAGGACAGGATGGGTATGATTCCAATTCTATACTCCAACTAATAATGTGATTTGCGTTACTGAACAGAAAAGAACATTCTCAAAAATAAAACTTTTGGTCAGGATCAGTAAACAAGATTTGCTCAAGAAACAAATCTGGAAATGGCTGGGTTTTACCTGTGAGGGCTCTTCTTTTTTCTTTCTTTTTTTTTTCCCTTCCAAGAGGCGGGTGCTGTTAGAAACCTTGAGGAAGGGGGAATCCGCACACTCCTGAAACCGGACAAACACAAGGGGGCAGGAAGAGCTCAAACTCTGACTTAAAAACCCGCTCACTGAAATGGGCGCTCACCTATCTTCGTTCGCCCTCCGGATATTTATCAATTCTCCTGGCATGCAAAGAAATGTGACGCTGACAAGTAGGTTTAGTTTGTACTCGGTCTAATTACTGCGAAGAGAACAAGAACGTTTCTAACGACAGCTACCCGAACGGCGGCAGCTTTGGGAGAGCCTGGGGCTACATTCCCTAGAACTTATTTCTTTTTGGTCCTAGTCTCGCGATTCCGATCGGACTGACTGCATTTCTCACGCATTCCAAATGTCCCTACCCCCTCTGCCCCCCTCCTTTCCCCTATTACTCTGAACTTTGATTGCAAAGGAGGGGCTTGTTTAAAACTCACCAATCCAAGGACTGTGCACCCCTATAATTTACAAGGAGACAGCAGGGTCGGGGTGGAGAGGTGTGTGTGTGTGTGTGTGTGTGTGTGTGTGTGTGTGTGTGTGTGTGTGTGTGTGTCCGCGCGCGCGCAACTGCTCTAAGCATTGGCTTGTCATTCTAGCTGCCTTCCTTTTGCAAATATGCCCCAGCCTTTCTTCCCAAACTGTTCTGGGTTTCGAATCAAACACAAGCGACACTGAGAATAACTTTCCTCTCGGGTTTGCAAATCCCAGTGAGCAGTAACCACACACTCCCCCGCGCGAGACTGCAATGAATTGGAGGGGATGGGAGCTAAAATGTGTAATCCTGGATTATAGGAAGCTGAAGAACTGATTCAAGCCCAGCCGCGTGTCCCAGCTCCTCTGCTGGAGCCCCAACCCTGGCATCCCAGACCCAAACGTGAGCAAAGGTTGGCACCTCGAGACCTCCAATACCCCTAGCGTTCAGGACAACTTGCAGCGCCTAGTATCTCCTCCCCTCCGGCAGGTTTCCCCGCCTCCGCCCCTAGGAGCTGATTGGCAGGTATTACTACCCAACCCTCGAGTCGGGGCCTCCTCCCGGGAGCAAGGATTGGCCTCCTGGGAGGACTGGAGTAAGGGGGTGCTAGAGGAAGGGTTTCCCTCAAAGCTCTGGGTCCCGGGACCTGGGAAGCAGGAGTGGAAGGACTCAGTTCTTTAAGCTGTGTGCGGCGGCCGGCGAGCGGGACGGCCAGGAGGCCTGAGCCTCCCCTGCAGCGGCAGCCCGGCCCACCCCGCGCAACTTTCCATCCTGGCCCAGTCGCGGCTACAGAGCACGGAGTTCCTGGCACTTTCCGGACCGGTCTCTTGCTCCCTGCCGGGGGACTGACTGCGCTCTCTCAGGCTGACCTGTCCGAGCTCTAACACCCGGACCATGCACTCGGCCGGGACCCCCGGGATCGCCTCCCGCGCCGGCGGCGTGACCAACCCCACCAGTTTTCAGCTGATACCTACGCTGCCGCCCCGCCTAATATTGCTGCTGCTGCTGCTTCTCCTGTCACCGGTAAGCTGCGTCCCGGCTCAGCCCGCTTCCCTTGGCCGGGCGTTGCTGTCCCCGGATCCCGCGGGGGCTGCCGGGGTCCCCGCGGAGGAGGCCATAGTGCTGGCGAACCGTGGGCTCCGGGTGCCGTTCGGCCGCGAGGTCTGGCTGGATCCGCTGCACGACCTGGTGCTGCAGGTGCAGCCGGGGGACCGCTGCGCGGTGACCGTGCTAGACAACGACGCGCTGGCCCAGAGGCCTGGCCGCCTAAGTCCCAAGCGCTTCCCGTGCGACTTCGGCCCGGGAGACGTGCGCTACTCGCACCTGGGCGCTCGCAGCCCGTCGCGGGATCGCATTCGACTGCAGCTGCGCTACGACGCGCCGGGAGGGGCAGCAGTGCTACCCTTGGTGCTGGAGGTGGAGGTGGTCTTCACGCAGCTGGAGGTTGTGACTCGGAACTTGCCCCTGGTCGTGGAGGAGCTGCTGGGCACCAGCAATGCCCTGGACGCGCGGAGCCTGGAGTTCGCTTACCAGCCCGAGACGGAGGAGTGTCGCGTGGGCATCCTGTCCGGCTTGAGCGCGCTGCCTCGCTACGGGGAACTCCTTAACTACCCGCAAGTTCCAGGTGGAGCCCGCGAGGGAGGCGCGCAGGAGCCTCTCCTGATGGACTGCAAAGCTTTCCAGGAACTAGGCGTCCGCTACCGCCACACGGCTCCCAGTCAGTCACCAAACAGGGACTGGGTGCCCATGGTGGTGGAGTTGCGCTCTCGAGGTTCCCCTGTGGGCAAGCCTGCTTTGAAACGTGAACACTTCCAGGTGCTGGTGAGAATCCGAGGAGGGGCTGAGAACACCGCCCCCAAGCCCAGTTTTGTGGCCATGATGATGATGGAGGTGGATCAGTTTGTACTCACCGCCCTGACCCCAGACATGCTGGCGGCTGAGGATGCCGAGTCACCCCCTGACCTGTTGATCTTCAACCTCACCTCTCCCTTCCAGCCTGGCCAGGGCTACCTAGTGAGTACTGATGATCGCAGCCTGCCCCTCTCCTCCTTCACTCAGAAGGACCTGCGGCTCTTGAAGATTGCCTACCAGCCCCCCTCTGAGGACTCTGACCAGGAACGGCTCTTTGAACTGGAGTTGGAGGTAGTGGACCCGGAAGGAGCTGCCTCAGAACCTTTTGCTTTTATGGTAGTAGTGAAGCCCATGAACACACTGGCTCCCGTGGTCACCCGAAACACAGGTCTCATTCTCTATGAGGGCCAGTCCCGGCCCCTTACAGGACCTTCGGGCAGCGGACCACAGAACTTGGTCATCAGCGATGAGGATGATCGGGAGGCAGTGCAGCTGGAGGTGGTGGCTGGGCTCCGGCATGGTCACCTTGTCCTTCTGGGTACCACCGATGGCAACCCTGCTCCTAAGACCTTTACGGTGGCTGAGCTAGATGCTGGCCAGGTGGTCTACCATCACGATGACAAAGATGGCTCACTGAGTGACAACCTTGTCCTTCGAATGGTGGACGGGGGACGCAGGCACCAGGTGCAGTTCCTGTTCCCCATCACCTTAGTGCCTATGGATGACCAGCCACCAGTCCTCAATGCTAACACGGGGCTGACTCTGGCAGAAGGTGAAACAGTGCCCATCCTGCCCCTTGCTCTAAGTGCAACTGACATTGACTCAGATGACTCTCTGCTGCTTTTTGTGCTGGAGTCGCCCTCCTCAACTGTTGGGCATCTGCTTCTCCGCCAAATGCATCCTCCCCATGAGGAGGAGGAGCTAAGCAGGGGCCCTTGGAGGAGACAGGGAGCATTCTATGAGCAAACAGTGACAGAGTGGCGGCAGAGGGATATAACCAAGGGGCGGCTATTCTACAGGCACTCGGGGCCCCACAGTCCTGGGCCAGTGATGGATCAGTTCACATTTCGAGTCCAGGATAACCATGATCCCCCTCATCAGTCTGGACCACACAGATTTGTGATACGCATTCATCCTGTGGACCGCCTCCCTCCAGAGCTGGGCAGTGGCTGTCCCCTTCGGATGGTGGTGCAGGAATCCCAGCTCACCCCACTGAGGAAGAAGTGGCTGCACTACACTGACCTGGACACAGAT
Source organism: Spilogale gracilis (assembly GCA_004023965.1). Lineage (NCBI taxonomy): Eukaryota > Metazoa > Chordata > Mammalia > Carnivora > Mephitidae > Spilogale > Spilogale gracilis. The sequence continues at coordinate 240,625 of PITA01000390.1, read as the reverse complement.
GACCGAGAACTGCGTTACACAGTGACCCAGCCCCCCATGGACACAGACGAAAACCACTCGCCAGCCCCACTGGGCACCTTAGTCCTGACAGACAACCCCTCAGTCGTAGTGGCCCATTTTACCCAAGCCCAGATCAACCACCATAAAATTGCTTATAGACCTCCGGAGCAAGAACTGGGAGTGGCTGCCCGAGTGGCCCAGTTCCATTTCCAGGTGGAGGACCAAGCCGGGAACGTGGCTCTGGGCGCCTTCACCCTTTACTTGCAGCCAGTGGACAACCAGCCACCTGAGATCCTCAACACGGGTTTCACTATTCAGGAGAAGGGCCACCACGTGTTGAGTGAGACTGAGTTGCGTGTGAGTGATGTAGACACTGACGTCGCCCACATCTCTTTCACTCTCACACAGGCGCCCAAACATGGCCACATGAGAGTGTCTGGACAGATACTGCATGTCGGGGAGGTCTTCCACTTGGAAGACATAAAACAGGGTAGGATTTCCTATACCCATATTGGGGATGAGTCTGTCACCGATAGCTGCTCCTTGGAGGTCAGCGACAGACATCATGTGGTGCCCGTCACTCTCAGAGTGAATGTCCGGCCAGCGGGTGATGAGGGGCCCATGCTGAGCCTTCCTGCTGGCACGCTGGGGTCATACCTAGATGTTCTAGAAAATGGAGCTACTGAAATCACTGCCAGTGTTATCAAGGGGACTGATGAGGACACCGATGATTTGATGTTGACTTTCATCTTAGAAGATCCTCCCTTATATGGAGAAATCCTGGTCAACGGAGTTCCAGCAGAGCAGTTTACCCAAAGGGACATCTTAGAGGGTTCTGTCATTTATGCCCACACTAGTGGTGAGATAGGTCTGTTGCCCAGAGGGGACTCTTTTAACCTGAGTCTGTCAGATATGTCTCAAGAATGGGTAATAGGTGGCAATACTATCCAGGGAGTTACTGTGTGGGTGACCATCCTCCCTGTTGATAACCAGGCTCCAGAAATTTCTGTAGGTGAACAGTTTATAGTTGTGGAGGGGGACAAAAGTGTTATAACCTCAACGCATATAAATGCTGAAGATATTGATTCGCTCACTGATGATATCTTGTGCACTATAGTTATTCAGCCTACCTCTGGTTATGTTGAAAATATTTCTCCAGCCCCAGGCTCGGAGAAATCAAGAGCAGGAATTGCCATAAGTGCCTTTACCCTGAAAGACCTCAGGCAGAGTCATATTAACTATGTCCAGAGTGTCCATAAAGGGGTTGAACCCGTGGAAGACCGATTTATATTTCGTTGTTCTGATGGCATTAACTTTTCAGAGAGACATTTTTTCCCCATTGTCATCATTCCCACCAATGATGAACAGCCAGAAATATTTATGAGAGAATTTATGGTGATGGAAGGTATGAGTCTGGTGATTGATACGCCCATCCTCAATGCTGCTGATGCTGACATTCCCCCGGATGATCTAACTTTCACTATTACCCGATTTCCTACTCGCGGGCACATCATGAACCAGCTGGTAAATGGCACGGTTCTGGTTGAAAGCTTCACCTTGGACCAGATCATAGAGAGTTCAAGCATTATTTATGAGCATGATGACTCTGAGACCCAGGAAGACAGTTTTATGATTAGACTAACAGATGGTAAGCACTCAGTGGAAAGGGTGGTCCTCATTATAGTTATCCCAGTTGATGATGAGACCCCCAGAATGATGATCAATAATGGACTAGAAATAGAAATTGGAGAAACCAAAATTATCAACAACAAAGTATTAATGGCAACTGATTTGGACTCTGAAGACAAATCTTTGGTTTATATTATTCGTTATGGACCAGGGCATGGCTTACTGCAGAGACAAAAACCTACAGGTGCCTTTGAAAATATCACACTGGGCATGAATTTTACCCAGGATGAAGTGGACAAAAACTTAATTCAGTATGTCCATTTTGGACGAGAGGGCATTCGAGACCTAATTAAATTTGATGTGACTGATGGAATAAATGCCCTGATAGATCGCTACTTTTATGTTTCCATTGGGAGCATTGACATTGTCTTCCCGGATGTGATAAGCAAGGGAGTATCCTTGAAAGAAGGTGGCAAAGTCACCCTCACAACAGACCTACTAAGCACAAGTGACTTGAACAGTCCTGATGAAAACTTAGTTTTTACCATCACCAGGGCTCCGATGAGAGGTCACTTGGAGTGCACAGATCAAGCTGGAGCATCTATCACATCTTTCACTCAGCTCCAACTGGCTGGCAACAAAATCTACTACATCCACACAGCTGATGATGAAGTCAAGATGGACAGTTTTGAGTTTCAGGTCACTGATGGACATAACCCTGTCTTTCGTACATTCCGTATCTCCATCAGTGATGTGGATAACAAAAAGCCAGTGGTCACCATCCATAATCTGGTTGTCAGTGAGGGTGAAAACAAGCTGATCACTCCCTTTGAGCTCACTGTCGAAGATAGAGATACTCCTGACAAACTCCTGAAGTTCATCGTCACCCAGGTGCCTGTTCATGGTCAACTCCTATTCAACAATACCAGACCCGCCATGGTTTTTACCAAGCAAGACTTGAATGAAAACTTAATCAGCTACAGACACGATGGCACTGAGTCCAGTGAAGACAGCTTCTCCTTCACGGTGACTGATGGTTCCCATACAGAGTTCTATGTTTTTCCTGATACAATATTTGAAACAAGGAGACCCCAAGTGATGAAAATCCAGGTCTTAGCTGTTGATGATAGTGTCCCCCAAATTGCCGTGAACAAAGGGGCCTCCACGCTTCGCACTCTGCCTACTGGTCACTTGGGGTTCATGATCACAAGCAAAATATTGAAAGCGGAGGACAGAGACAGCCTACGTTTTTCTCTCAGGTTTATTGTGACCGAAGCCCCTCAGCATGGCTATCTCCTCAGCCTGGACAGAGGCAACCACAGCGTGACTCAATTTACACAAGGTATGGTACATTTTTCTCTCCTTATACCCAGTGCAAAATTCAGGTCTTATTTCCTGAGGGTATGGCTATCCCTGAAAACCTGTAAATAGGGGATCAAATTTGAGTCCAAGCGAAGAAAAGGAAAGGGAAATAGAGAGATGGAGGGAATACAGGGACTCACTTTCCAGAGAGAATAGCTCCCTTCTTGCTGTGCGTCTCACTGCAGCATCCAGCATTAGGAAAATCGGTGTCTTTCGACAGCTGCGAGGTAGGCTGCCAAGGCCGGAGCCAGGCTTGGGGGAACTAAAACTGAAACAGACCTTTCAGATCTGCCACCCCCGTTCTCCCAGTGGCCTGTTGGCTATGTTGCAGGTCGCTCATGAAGCATTTGAGCACCTGAGCAAAAGTTGTGCTTTCTAAATTCTTTGTATTCTTCTTACTATCGTTTTCACCTTCCATTCAAATAGAGCCTTCCAATCTGTATTCTTTTGATTAATTGTGAGAGCATTGTTCTAATCCTGTTACAGTTTTTAGAAACTTTATAATTGAAAAAAATGTATTTATACATACTTTGTGGTTAAGAATTCTTCTCTAGTGTTTTATGACATAGGCAAACACCAAAGACATGAGAGGTAAACACCTGTCTAGAGTTATAACAATTATATGTAGAAGGAATTGCTCCATCACACACACACACACACACACACACACACACACACACACACACACACAGACACACACGCATCTGCAAAGCACCCTTAATGATGTCTGAGACAATACATCCATCACCAGAATGTACATTGACTTTATTAAGAACCTGAAGATAATGTTAACAAGATGAATAGCAGCATAGAATGAGGAAATTGTTTTCTTGTTTCCAATCTCCTCTCCTTCCTCTTTCAAACATAGTAACAGATACCTGTGGCCTCCAACACCTGCATTCTTGAAGCTCAGGCGTTTTTCTAACCTAAATTTTCTTTGTGTGTAGACACAGCCTGAGACAGGAAGGGCAGGTGACCTCAGCAGATTCCCTCAGTGACTGAAGGGAGAAACCCATTCAGTGTGCCAGCTTGGGAGGCAGGGCTCTGTTCTCTAGAACGTGTGACCTTCACTACAGAGGGCTTCGGGTGGCTTTCATGAAAATCTCACCATGTCAGGATGGAAACTAGATCTCTCCTATGTGAGCTCTGTGAGTGGAGATGGAGTTTACCCTTGGGGCATCCCAGTGGGGGTGTTCTTTTCCCCCACAACAGTGTTGGGCTCTAACAAATGCTTTAATAAACGGATGTCACAAAGTATAGTGTTAAAGTGAACTACTTCTCTGTTTTAGATGCTGGCAAATAGCCCTGAACTCCAACCTCCTGATTGTTGGCTGAAAGCCTGAATATATTCTCAGGCCTGCAGGGACAGGAAAACCTCAGAGTGCCAAGTGTCATGCCAGACCAGCAGGAAACTTTTGTGTGAAGGCTTTCTGAGGACAGAGATGCCATGCAATCTTAGACTGGTTTATTTGCATGGAAAGTGAAGAAGATGAAAGGAATATATTATAGGATAGAAAATGTGACTTTAAATTGCTCCTCTTATCTAAAAAAGTAATCTGGCTTTAAAGATTTTTTTTTTTAAAGGAATTTGTGGATGAAGACAGGCAGACGATTTAACTTAAATTCTATGGGCCAGGTCTGACAGCTGAAAATGCTGGAATATTATATCTTAAATACAGAACCCTAAAATATGCTATTTCAGAAAGAGGCTATTGCATAGGCGCTCTCTCTTTCTCTCTCTGTCACTCTCACTGATATGGACTCACCATGATTACTCTGTATGGTCATTTGTAAATATGGAGTAGCCAGTTTATTATAAAAAGTAAAGATACATTTTTAAGGTTATAAAAGAAATGAGCACATTCCAATAAGAACCCACACACTGCCTAGGAAAACTATTGGAAATTCACAGAGCACTCATTTGCGTGGTCAGTTTGGTACAGGGTAGTTCTTGCTAAGATGAAATGGGTGAGGGAAAACAGAGAGGCTCCACCGTAGAGCCACTGTGAGACTGTCTTTGAAGAGAAATGAACGCAGGAGCTCGAGTGAGGAAAACACTAGCTGAGATCTGTTTTTGTTTTTCTGTTACCATGAAGGGATAGTCTGAGTTCTATTTTGATGGATTTTCAGTGCGCTGGATTAAGTCAAGTTAGCTGTGTATGGGCAAGGGATGTTATTTGAAAACTGACTCACTAAATGGTCCCTAGGGGAAGAAAATTCATTCATTCATTCCTAAATCTCATCCAATTTTATTATTAGGAAGACTTAATAAGGTAGAATTAGGGGCGCCTGGGTGGCTCAGTTGGTTAAGTGATTGCCTTTCGGCTCAGGTCATGATCCCAGAGACCTGGGATTGAGCCCCACATCGGGCTTCCTGCTCGGCGGGAAGCCTGCTTCTCCCTCTCTCAGTCCTTCTGCTTGTGTTCCCTCTCTAGCTGTGTTTCTCTCTGTCAAATAAATAAAATCTTTTAACAAAGAAATAAATAAGGAAGAATTAGACAAACTAGAGAAATTATTTCAATGATGCTTCTTTGCTAGGGTGTCTCTGTTGTCTCCATCCCTGGCTTAAATCCCTCATCTCAAGGACTTGGACTGTTTTCTCTACAATAGGTACACAATGATATGGGAGATACGTTACAGATCACTTTCAGAAATTTACCCCAAAGAGTCTGAACCAGGGTGTGGTTGCCAGGCATGGCAGTGAACTTAGAATTAAAACAAAAATACAAAATCATGGAATGCTTGTATACATGAACTAAAATAAATCCAATGCATGATCAATGATTAGAAGAAAATCCATTTAATTGTTAGACGTTTACTGAAAGAAGGTAACCTTTTTTTGCTACTAGGTTTTGATCTTCCTAATGCTACTGTGCCTTAGGAAGTGAGTGTTTATATATAATTTATGATGTTTTTGATAGCTTTAGAGTTTCCTATAGAATAGCAGTGCTATGATCAAAGTCTTTACTTATTTGAGATTTTTTTTTAGAAGTCCCTTTTTTGAACCATGGATTATTAACTGAGCTATAAAGAAAATGAAAAGGGTTATGATTTGTTCCAACTAATCAATATTGCATGCCCTAACTTGGACGGAAAATTTGACGCCTGCATGTCCTAATTGCATTCATGTTCACTTTTTTTTAAAAAATTGTGTTTTTAAAAAATCACTTTTGAAGTGGTGATTTATTTCAGCAAAACCATCTCCTAAATGCTATAGTTTTTGCAAGAAAACAATGATGCAGAGTTAGATGTAGTAATGAATTTTTCCTTTTCTCATAGTGGAGCTTTTAGATTTTCTTACACAGTTAAAGAAGGAATGGGAGAGTTTGGAAAAAGGTTTTCCCCACATGAAGAAGACTTTGTCCTTAGGCTAAGGATAGGTCCTCAGAACACAGCTTTCCTGATGAATTAAAAGGTTTTAAGGGGTCAGAGTTGTAGGAGAAGACAGATAAAGAGCCTACAAGAACTGGGCTCCTTACCTCTGTCAAAACATCACACACACGGAGGTGGTGGTCCAAGCGTGGTCCACCGGACCTCTGGACTCTTTTGTTTTAAGTTAAGAGACATTTAAGCCATTACTGAATGGTAGACCTTGAGCAAAGGACTGTGGGACATTAAGATGATAAAAACAATCCCAGAAGTTTTCCACCTTCTAGGAAAGATAGCCATGCAGAAAGATAAAAATGACACCAGGCAGAAATCAGGCAAATTAGAGCAGAGTTGAAATAAAAGGCAAAGGGGGAAGAGTATGTCTCGAATTTGCTTCATCTCCTAGTACCCCTTTTACAAGAAGTTACCATTAACTAGTAAATCATATTTTCGCCTTCTCAGATGTCGGATTGTGAGTAAGTCACCTTTTAGAACCCTCTGAGCCAAGGGAGCGGGTACATTTCACATCTGCCAAATGGGGTCACAGAAATTCATGGAGTTCTTTGTTGATCCCAGTACATCACCTGAGCTTATTCTGTCATAAAGTCATTTTCTCATATATGATGTTTGCAGACTTCATTTATATAGCACAAACTTAGTAGAACTCTTAGAAGATAGAAAAACTGTAGAGCCCGCTCGAGACACATAAACATTACATGCCATTGGAGAAACTGCTCTTGGGTATGATCTTGATTTTTTGTAGCCTTGGAAATAACTACTTGCTGACCCAGGTCAATAACGGCATGTTGCAAGCATTATAGAACAGGATGGTTCTCGGTTTAATATGTTGTCTGTACTGCATCGTTTAGGAGAGGAACCAGTAAAATGGGTGAATAAATTTTTTGAAGTTGTATGGTAGTCGATCACAGAAAGCAAACTATGCTGGTGAATTTGAGAGTGAAGATGGAAAGCAAAGGAAAGAGTATTCCTCGGGTAGAATAACTTTTTACTATGAATAAAGGTTTCAGTTTTTGTTAGATGTTTTCTCTTCTAATTCTTCTCTGCGGTCATGATTATTTCTGTCTTTGGGATTTAAAATGTCCTTGATTTTTTTTTTCTTCCAAACTCTGGAGAGCTTAAAAACAGCCTGTTGTATATCGCAAGAGGTAGGAAACGTTAGTTTAAAGAAGGGCGGGGAAGTTCTTTCCTCTGAGGGCCTACCTTCAAGGGAGGAAAAGAGTGTGATTTGGGTAGTGCCAGGAAATCTTTCATGCCTCAGAATACCTCCCTTCCCACCTGTCATGAAGTCTGACATTCCATGTTTAGACAGTCACTTCTTTGGTGTGTGAACATGCAAATACCATTGGGAGGGCAACACCTTGCTATTATTATAGCCTAACTCTTGCTCTCTGTCTGGGTGAGGGATCAGATTTCCGTGGGACAGCTGAAATCAAGGGGCTTAGAGAGAGGAGAAATCAGATAGCTCTGCTTCCCTTGGAATTAGGAAACCTAAACATGATTACAGAGAAGTAAGGGCCAATCAGACTTATGGTAAGTAATGCGTCACCAATCTCGCCTTAGTAATGAATCATTTTGTTCTTGGGTTATTTTCTAGCTGACATTGATGACATGAAAATATGCTACGTTTTAAAAGAGGGGGCCAATGCCACAAGTGATACATTCCATTTTACAGTTGAAGATGGTGGTAAGTATTCACTCTTCTGTTAGTATAAACAAGGAGAGTGACTTTTATTGGTTGTTCTTTGATGACTTCACTACAAAGACCCTGTGTCAAGTATCCTTTCTGCTCACCTGAATTTATGCTGAATGCATTTGTCATTTGCCAATAGATAATTTTACATTCTTAATCTGACACTGTACTGCTCTGCAATGAGTATAGGTAAGTGTTCCAGTCATATTATTTTTGTCTTAGGATTTGCAAACCACTAAAAAGAAAGACCTGTAAATAGGATCCCCATGTTCAGTTGTTCAGAATATGTTCTTCATGATGCTGCCTGCTTGAGGTGGCAAGAGAATGTTGGATTCTGTCCCCCTCTGCTCTCAAGCCATGTGCCTACCGCATGTGTCTGCCCCAAGGGGGGGCCTTTTGCTAATTTGTACTTGGGTGCTGTGTGGACTAATGCTGGTGAATAATTGCATTTATCAGGAAATCAGTGCTAAGTAAATGTGTTTTTTATACTACCAATCTCAGTATGTCTAATGATTTTCTTAGTTTGGGGGATTTTGTGGCTTAGTCTAGCTAAAATTTTCCTCGGTGGGGGCACCTGGGTGGCTCAGTTGGTTAAGCGTCTGCCTTCCGCCCAAGTCATGATCCCAGCATCCTGATCGAGCTCCACATCAGGCTCCTTGCTCAGTGGGGAGCCTGCTTCTCCCCTGCCTGTAGCTCCTCTTGCTTGTGCATGCTCTCTCCATCTCTCTCTGTGTCAAATAAATAAATACAATCTTTAAAAAATAAAATAAAATAAAATTTTCCTCAGTGAAGTCTGAAGAATACTGCAGAGAATAGGCTATGACTTGTGTTCTGAGTATCCCAAACAATGTTTTTCACTGTCCCCCAAAGGCCTGAGTGCTACTCACTCTCCGTTCGGCTCTCTTCCTTGTAGGCCAGGAGAAAAACTGGCCACTTCTAGATTCATCATAAAGATGTCTCTGTTCTCTCATGCTCTCAGGAGAAGCAAAAGAACCTCAGGAAGTACATGTGTGGTGTGAACAGGACACAGGAGGCACGGGGTATGAGGGTAAGAGATGAAGGCAGGAGAAGGGAAACAATTCAGATCCAGTCATCTGTTTTCTTATGCTTTTTTTAAAAAGTGCACTATTATGTCATCTACCTCAAAAAGATGCCATGCTTACCCTCCCTATTTTGTGAAGCATTAAATAGCACTTGTTTAAAATATCATTGGACATAATGTGATCACAGCTCTGAAAAATGTCATCTGTTGGGTGCGTGCCGGAGAGGCAAACGAGGATGTTAATTTAGGTTCAACTATTTGATTTTCCCCAGAGGTGGGATGTTTCATACATTTGATGCCTTTATTTTTATAGTAACCAAATTGTAGTTTAATATTTTATGCATTGACAAAAGGAATTCGTATGAAGCCGATTTCTAAGAAGGAAGCCAGTTTATAAAGAGTAATGTGCTTATTGAATCTTGATGCTCAAAGGAGAAAGTGTGCTGTCAGTAAACTTTAGAGAACTCCAAATAATTCAAATCTGCACATTAGATCAAAATTTACAGACTAAATTATTGGCTTATCAAAGAGTTACAAATTCTAAGATATGATAGCTTTTACTTTTAATATTTTGCTTTTTGTCTTCAGTTGTGCCATTTTCAGTCTGAAAGAGCACCACTCTCTTACTCCATCCTTTCCTCTCCTTAGCTGGTTAGATTGGTAGCATTCGCTTTAAAATTTTGATTTGTATTTAAACTTTAGAAAACGTTATGCTGCATCATATTTCAAAATATTAAGTGAAGAATGTCTAGTTGAAGAAACTGGGTTTGTTTTTGGATTTGCTGAAAATATAGCTGAACATCGAAGGGTTTTGTTTGTGGAAATAGGAAATACATCATTTTCAGGGGCTTTTTTAGAGCTAGAGTTTCACATGAGAGGGGAACATTCCAGAGATATTGTTCTTGAGCTTTCTTCGCACCACCGACATGGCAGTACTTCCAGGGTTTGGGCAGATTCTGACAAACTATCTGCAGAACAGAATCTATCTTAATTCACAGGATATAAGAAAACTTCCCACTGGCAGAATAAACACAGAAACCTGCAAGATTAAAAAATAAAAATTCATGTAAGTTTTTCAACATTATTTTAATCTGATATTTTCTTCGGATTTTTGCACTGTCTTGTAAAATACTGTAACATTTGAATGAGAAATGTAACATTACTTAAAGAGTATCTTGAATGAAATTATGTCTCTGGGAAGGATGAGATGCTTTGCCACACAGAAACAAAAATTTTTGACAATATTTATGGTAAGAGGAAAAAAACACAAAGATATCCTTCCTTTATATAAGAATAATATTAAACTAATGCTTTGATTTTTTTGACCCAGTTATATATACCTTGTTTATATGTATCTGTTAATACAGTTGATATTTTTTTAAAATACACTCTAGAAAAATATCTTTCTGTATAGACTGTAATATGAAGCTTTATTTCCAAAATCTGCATGTTTAATAATATAGATTTTACATAATAGAATATATGTTTATGAAGATGCCTTTATGATTTGCTTGATACTTATCAAACATAGGTATGTCTTAGGAATTATGGAAAGTACTTGAATCCTATGAACAAGCTTTATGGTTTTTAGTTGGAGGGATCCAGGTCTCAGAAAAGCCAGGTGACTTCTCCAAATGCATCCACCTGTCCAGGAGGTAACCGACTCTGCCAAGGGTTACTTACTCCTCCCTTGTAGGTGATGACAGACGTCTTGGACCAGTGGGTTTGGCTACCAAATTCATCCACAGCGATTCATTATCATCTCTTGTATACAAAGATAGTAAACTTAATCCATCAACCATCTCCACGAAATATGTGAAATGCTTTCAGTGTTTCATGCCTGGGAAACCAGTTCCAGCATCATGGCCTACAATTAAGAACTGTCTATTCCAGTTCTCTTTCCAATCCATTAAATTCACGTTGGCCAAGTCCTCAGGGTGCTTTCCGAGGGAACCTGGGTGACTCAGTCGGTTAAGCGTCTGCCTTCAGCTCAGCTCATGATCCCAGGGTCCTGGGATTGAGCCCCACGTCAGGCTCCCTGCTCAGCATAGAGTCTGCTGTGCCCCTTGCTTGTGTGCTAGCACTCTATCTCTCTCATCAAACGGGTAGATGAAATTTAAAAAAAAAAAAAAAAGAAAAGAGAAGAAAAGAAAGTGCTTTTAGGACAGTGACTAAGGAAATTACTGGAGCAAGCATAATCCTTGAATAATCTAAAAAACGAAATACAACTTTTACTTTCAGGAGTCAAGAAGAGATTTAGGAAAGTGGAGAGCTGAAAGCCCTGTTTCAGATTTAATTATATTCTTATGAGAAACTAGCCACAGAAATCTTGTTATGATGTTGTGAGGGATTAGGACCACCCATCACTAATGGGATGGTGCTTAGGACAGAGTCACCCCTTTTTAGCTTGGGTCTGTTACCAAATGGCAGGACTGAAGAGTACTTTATTTGAAGGACAGGCACTGTCAGGATTTTACCTCAGGGAGTGCTGCTGTGTTTGGATTTAATACGTGTTGGTTGATGTAGCACATGCATACTCATGGAGAGAGAGTCATATTTTAGGATTCTTTCAGTTAGATCTTAAACCTTATCTAAGATTTAGGATTACTTGGGCAGTTTTGCCGTCATGGCATTCCCATCAGCTTAGCAAAAGCAAACAAAAACATTACTGTTCCTTTTTGGTGGATAAGGAAACTGAGTCACATAACTGGGCAGTTAATTATTATTTAAAGAGAAAAAAAGAACTAGGTAATTGACCTTCCTCAAGTTTCATAAACAGGCAACCAGAGACCAGTTTGAATCCCAGGATTCTTTCTGCAAGCAGCAGACTACCATACTTATGCAGGATAGGCAAAGCAGGGAAGTAACTTGATGTTTTCTGGGTTCTGCTGACCAAGGTTTTAAGAAGATTTAATGGTAAGAATGTCTATTTGTCCATAGGCAACTTTATGTCTCTTATATAGCGCGACTTTTTATTTTAGAGTTCTTTAAAGACTACCGTGTACTTAAGTTTTTAGTATTCTTTTCTGATATCATACTGTAATTCTTTTCAAAAAAATACCTGTGGAAGAATATTTAGTCTTTCTAAAGTTCGAATAAACACAAATCAGACCAACCTTACTATAGTATTTTTTGTTTTATCAGTGAAATTATAGAGAAACTCATGTGTGAGTCCTAAAGAAACAGGTACACTTCCATAATGTGTGTGAAGTTGTGACGTGAGAAAAGGCTTTGGTAAAAATCTGTGAATAAAGGGGCGCCTGGGTGGCTCAGTTGGTTGAGCAACTGCCTTTGGCTCAGGTCATGATCCTGGAGACCCGGGATGGAGTCTCACATCGGGCTCCCTGCTCGGCAGGAAGCCTGCTCCTCCCTCTCTCACTCCCCTTGCTTGTGTTCCCTCTCTGGCTGTGTTTCTCTCTGTCAAATAAATAAAATCTTTAAAAAAAAATAAAAATCTGTGAATAAGTAGTTGGGAGTCCTGCAGGATGTATTAATCCGCTTAAGACATGGTTCAACGGAAGCAAAACCTTACAGCCACATTCATGTCACCATGTACTTAAACAGCAATCTGGAAATTATTCTCAGTGCCCAATAAACATAGAAAAAGCTTTTTAGTAATGGCAGTTTTTAAAATGTTATACAGTTCTTAAAATTTTAAATTACAGAGTCTATCACAGTGTAATTCTTAAAATGAGCATTTAGTAATGAAATATAGTTTGGGAATATTGGTAAAGAACATGAAAATAGTATATTAAAAAGCCATCTGTCTGGGTACTTTGGGGCCGGAGATCTATGTATGATTTATAAGGTCAAATTCTGAAGTTGGGAAATGTGGTCTTGTTATCCTTGGCTTCTGCTAAGGAGCCATGTAGCAGTGACCTGTGGATTCAGCAAAACCATCCTCCGTTTCTTTTTGTTTCACCTTTTCTATCTTCCTGAGGGGAACTCAGTACAAAAATACTACGGACCTGGAAGACATCCCCCTTTGATAATTGCCTCTTTGAAGTCCAATTCGAGATCTAGTGCTCCAGAATTTTAGCAGAAGACAAAAGCGTGCATTCTTTTACCGGGCTCCTAATCGAGCATATTCTCTTATTTCATCTCAGCCTTTAACACCCTGTAATTTTCTTATAAAGTATTCTAACATGAAAGTGCTTCTATCCCTTTTTAGTCTTCTTTCAAATGAACTTTTCTAGCTCTTTCTTAGGATGCGAAAGCTGGTCTCATGGGACTGTTCCTGGTGTGTCCCACCCTCAACCCTGATGAACCTCATCACTCGTAGACAGCTGGCTCAAGTGACATTTCCTCTCCAGAGTTGCTCCCAACTTCATGATGACAAAGTTAGCCACACCCTTCTTTGTGCACCTATTCCTACCTTTACCTCTAAGAATGTTGTATTCTGGTTTTTCGCTAATGTGGAAGACCTCTATTAGCAGAGAAGGAACTCCTTCAAATCAAAAAAGGTGTCATTAATCTTCGTACCACAGTACCTCCCCAGGGTTGAAAACAGGGTAAATATTTAACAAATATTGAAATGAATGAATAGATAAATGAGGAAAAGATGCTTCCTTTTTCTATAAGGATCAATTACATCATATTCTAAGAAAAGTTCCTCGGGGCGCCTGGGTGGCTCAGTTGGTTGGGCGACTGCCTTCGGCTCAGGTCATGATCCTGGAGTCCTGGGATCGAGCCCCACATTGGGCTCCCTGCTCGGTAGGAAGCCTGCTTCTCCCTCTCTCGCTCCCCCTGCTTGTGTTCCCTCTCTGGCTGTGTTTCTCTCTGTCAAATAAATAAAATCTTAAAAAAAAAAAAAAAAAAAAAGAAAAGAAAAGTTCCTCTAAACAATTGCTTTGACAATTCCTTTAGAATCTTGGCATTTAGGACCTTGGCATTCCTTTAGAACATTCTCTTATCCTAGCATTAATTTAAATGCCTGTGGCACCGAGAACGATTTTTAGTAAAGCTTTTACATTTTTAAACACATGAAACCAACCACTGTGAAAATTCCTTTGAAACTTTCAGTGAAATACACTGAAGACTAAAGAGATTCTCAGATTCCCAGGAACCCTAGTTTGGAGCTCACGTTATTCTTAGAGAATTCTTTTCAGGAAAACAAGAAGTTTTCCATATATTATATCAATAATTGTACATCTTTAGAATATAATGGGTAATAGATATTTTCTGTCAATAGTGTAATTGTATTAAAGTCAGCACCACCACCTTAAGTATTTTTAGTTACCCCAATTTTGTGCCTCATGAGAGACGTAATGCCAGGTAGAGAAGTAGAAAGGTCTTATTGGCAGAAAGTACCCTCAGTCCCCGTTAAAATGTCATTCTACAAATTCTTACTAGTTTCTTGTTTATGTCTTTAAATTTCAAGCCCTCAGCACCAGATCCAAGACTTTTTTTTTTTTTTGATGAGCATAGGAAAGAATTAGAGGAGATGTGATCATCAGTCTGTCTTGATACACTGAGTAGGAGAAGCCCTCGCTTTTTCTCCATTGTGAAAATTGGTTTGCAGCCTCCCTGTTTAACTCCCACGTGACTCAGGCATGCACTGGGAGAGAGTGCCGTCTTCTGGTTTGGTGTTAAAACTGAGGAGTCAGATGTGATGTCTGTGTTGGTCACTGTAATGAATCTGGTCCAAAGCCAGGCATTCGTTGCCTCTGTCTTTGATTATGTCTTTTGGTGCCCAGTTTTTTCATTTGCCAAGATCCTTAATTTATATGCTATTGAAAGATAAAAATAGCATCTTGACACGATAGGAGAAGCTGCCCAGTCAGTTCTTTATACGAAATGTCAATTAAGGACAAGGCTTTGAGATTTTTATTTCATATTTGTGACCAATTACTGAGATACAAGGAGGCAGGAAACTCTTCATTCTAGTTAGAAGGAGCACTGATTTTTGCTTGAAAGTGACCAGTAACTTTTAAGGCAAAGCCATTATTGACAATTAGCTGGAATTGAGAACAATGGCTAGAAAAATAAAAATAAGTGCAGTAAGTTGGAAAACAAGGTTTGAGGACAAGCATTAAAAGATTATACAGACATATACAGCTTAGAGGAAAAAAGCAAGCAGTCTGGGCAATAAAATTAATTGCTGGTGACATGAGAACCAAAGGAAAGATACCAGTGCCTTAGGGAGTTATAATAAGATGGTGAAGTAATGTCAGGCACTGAGACAAATATTTCCCTTCTGCGAGAGAGCATAAGACCTACTAGAATACAGGTCCTGGGAAGGGCTGTTGGCTACTGTGGCTAAACATTTGAAAACCTTTCTCTTTTCAACCAGCAGTTTAGAGTAGTTCAAATCATCAAGATCTTTCCATAGCAAAGCCCTGCCTTTAGCAGCATGACTGTAAGCTACCTGGTCTGTGTCCACAAGAGAAGATAAATACCTTAAAAAAAAAAGATTTTATTTATTTATCTGACACACAGAGAGAGAGATCACAAATAGGCAGAGAGGCAGGCAGAGGGAGGGGAAAGCAGACTCCCCTTTGATCAGAGAGCCTATTGTGGGGCTCGATCCCAGGACCCAGAGATCATGACCTGAGCTGAAGGCAGAGGCTCTACTCTCTGAGCCACCCAGACCCCCAGATAGATACCTTTTAAGTAGAAAAGTATGAAGTAAATGTTACAAGTTACTATTCTTTAGGTTCCCTCCAAAATCATATTTCCTATAGATATACCATTTTATTGGCTTTAATTTAGAGGAAAATTTTCTTAAATGGCTAAATCTGGTAAATATGAATCCTTACTAGTCATGTTTCTGGAGGCTTAACATGATTCTACTTTTATTCTCAAAAACAGTGATAGTCACCTTTTAAAACTAAGCACATCTTTCATAAGTGATTAAAATGCCATCATCTGGAATCAGATATTTATGGGCAATGTATATTATATAACTCAATAATATTCCCATTCTTTCTCTTTAAATGTGTAGAGGGTGGAATTCAGTGGCCTAGTACATAGTTGTAATTGGTATGAGTCTATATTTGCTAGAACCTGTGCCAGTCCAAGGAAAATCAGAATGTAATGTAGGAGAAGGGTCAGAGTTTTTCTGGCCAAACTTATTTGCTACAAAGAGGTTCTCTATTCATTTATTTATGGAATTTATGCAACAAGCAGTTTTGGAGCACCCACTATATTTCAGACATCTACTGGATTCAGGGAAAACAATGACCATAACAGTTGTGATCTTTAACCTGAGGTTCGTTCTGATCCACTCAGATGACAAAATAGTAGCTAAATAGGGCGCCTTCGTGGCTCAGTAGGTTAAAGGCTCTGCCATCGGCTCAGGTCATGATCCCAGAGTCCTGGGATCGAGGCCCACGTCGGGCTCTCTGCTCAACAGGGAGCCTGTTTCCTCCGCTCTCTCTGCCTACTTGTGATCTCCTTCTCTGTCAAATAAAGAAATAAAATCTTTAAAAAAAAATAGTAGATAACTAAAACTCTTATACAGTCTTTAAAGTATTAGGGAGGTTATATCATTAAATCTGAGGTAGAGATGTAGCTGTCAGGCACGGCTTCTGAAGAGTGATATTTGAGCTTAGATTTAGGATGACAGGAAGCCACCACAGGAGGAAAGGATGGAGAAATGTTCCAAGCTGGGGAAAAAGCACATGCAAAGGCACTGAGCTCTGTGTGACCAGGAGAGCATCAGCCTGCCTGGAAGCTCAGTTAACAAATAGAGTGCCACAAGAGCTGATGCTGGAAGAGCTAAACCGGGGTGGGGGGGTGGGGGGGGGTGAGGGCTATCACAGTGATTTAGATTTTGTTCTAAGGAAAGGGAACTCCCTCCCCCTAATCATATTAAAACAAAGGAATCCTTGCAGCCCTAGAAGATTCAGGGGAAGAGACAAGGAGAAAACAGAAACCTGTATGAGGCTGGTGTAGTAAGACAGATATGATATGAAAAGAAGAGGACAAGCTTGATATAATTTTGGATCTCAATCTATAGGACTTACTGACAGATTGGATTATGAGGGGAAGAGAGAACATAAGCATGATTCTAGGTTTCTTGGCCAGAGAGGAGTGGTGGTGCTATTTACTGAGATGGAAAAGACTTCGTGCAGAGGAGGGCATAGAAAAGGTTTCAGGGAGAAAATGAAGAGGCCATTTCGAACATATTAATTATGAGATGCCTTACTTTGGAATGTGTATACAGGAAGGCCAGCCTAGTGACCCTGCTTATCTTCCCGTCCATCAGAGGGGTGAGGAACGCAGCCTTTGGAATTAGAGCTAGAACAAATACTGCTTTTGCCCTCTGCAGAAAAAGGCAATGTGAACCTAAGCTCAGTAAGGGAGTCTTTCTTAGCCTTGGTTTCATTTACCAAGTGAGCCAATAGTAGTCCTCTAGCTAATAAAGTTCTTTTTTGAAGGTTAAGATAATTCATGGAAATAGGATCATTCATGCAGCACACTTCCTGCCTCCAAGTAATGACTGTGCGGGTAGCTACCGTGCTTTTGAGGTTACCTCTCAGACAGTTTCCAGGGCTTTTCTTCTGATTTTTCTTTCATTTCTTGCTTATTTCTCCTCTCCCACTTCCCCTTCTCTCCCCTTCTTTCTTCTTCCTCTCTCTCATCTTTCTCACAGCAGCTGTTTGGAAAGTTTGACTGGCTATTTGTTTTTGGTGGAGAGATGGGATAAGACAGAGATGCTTCTGCAATGCTGAGTTTGAAGGCTAAGAATGCTTCCAAAGTCATTTTGCCATTAGCAAGGAGCTAAACAAAAATTTTCAATAAGCTAATAATAAGGAGTTTTCCCTGTGGTCAAATAGTGGAAATACAAAGTACTCTCCCTCTTGAGCTCAGTTTACATGTTTTATTTCTTTTTGTTAACTAGAAGTTTAAATTTTATAGACTTGAAGGTTAAATATAGTACCCAGCTTTGGTTAAAAAAAAAAATAGCACTCCAAAACATCTGGGCTTAGCAAATATGAGGCTCAAATGATAGTTTCAACTGCAAATCTACTACACTGAGCCATAACCAGCTGAAGACACTGGTAAATAAAATAAGTGTTAAAGCCACGTGTCTTTCTGTAATTATCCAGTGAGGTCCAAGGGCAAATGTGATACCTAATCCTGATTGCAAATAAGGAAAAAATAAAATTTAGTGAGGTTAACTTTGTGAAAAAGTGGTAAGAGAGTGAGCCACACACAGATAAATACAAGATAAATACAATGCAGGTAGATATCTTAATGTACATTTTCTAGGAGCAAAAGTATTTGTATAAATGAGAAAAAAATAATTTTCCTTAATATTGGTGTAAACTTACCGCAATTATTAATTTATGAATCTGATTCTGCCTCCAAGAACCAAAAAGTCAATTGCCAAGTAGCTGTATATAAGTAATTTCTCACTGAAGGCATAAGTGCCATATTAAGGAAACAACGTAGCTTCAGATGTTTACATTTAGAATTCTTACAGTGCTGTCATGGTGGAAGTTTCCAAAGCAAATGATTCAGTCCTGGCTAGGAACTGTTTAACATAATATTTACTTTTTGCGAAGGGTATCAGTATCATTGGTACCAAGAAACTAAAAGAAACAAGATGAAGAGAAAAATAATTATAGAGCGATGTTTGGTTTTCAATTTAACACAATTTTTTATTCTTCATGTTAATTTTGAACTAAGCTGGGAGCATTTGATGAAGGAAGCCAAGACACAAATTTTCTCTCTTTTTGTTTTGAGAGAGCTCTGACTACATTCCTCCAAGCTGAGACAGCAGAAGTACCTGCTCTTCACTTTTTTTTTTCTTTTTCCCCTGCTGGCTAGCTTGTTTCAGAATGGTTTCATTATTTCCTCTTGATAATGCCCCCACCAGCTACATTTAACTCCACTTATATGACTGTTAGAGGCATGAGTGGAGAACACAGAAAACAGTGTTCTCAAGCTTAGCTCAAGAGAGCCACTTCAGAAATTGAAAATAAAGTGGTAAAACTGGTCAGTAGACCTCAGAAATGCAGGAGACAGAAAAGAACCATTCTGTGTTCCCATAATTCTCATCTTACTTTATTTTATGTAGAAATAGCCCCCAGTAAAGGGTACTGCATCTTTGCTATAAAATTAAGTAAGGTAGGGTACATATAAGCATTTCAGAAATTGTTTTTAACCATTAAGAAAAATTACCCTTACCAACCTAAAGCTCAAGAGTCATTTTGTTTCGCGGTGCATGTCCATCCGGTTACAAAATCCGGTTAATTTTACTGGCTTCTTGAATTCCTGTTCAATCGGATTCCTTCATTGACTCCATTCCTGTTGATCCATTAGAACGATGTTGATGTTTATCTTAAATGACTGAATAGATGTAAACCGCTTAAAAATAAGGACCAGCAGGAAGTGCCCTGTAAATGTTAGCCATTTCCCTTATTATAATACACTATCATATCTATGAGAACCAGGATTCTTCAATTTGCTTTTCATTGATGTAGCCTCAGTGCATGGTGCACACATAGATGCTCTTAAGAACTGTTTATTAAGTGAATGAATAAATTTTTCCTAATGTGATTTTCCTAATAAATTTCTTTTGTCTCTTATGACTTTCCCTCTGATTCAGATACACTGTTTCCATAGTTACCTAAAAACCCAAAGGTGATCTTTAAATTGTCTTTAAAAACAAACAAAAAACCTTCTATCTTCCCCTCTGCTGTCACAGTAGACTTTCTACCATGCAAATCTGATGCCATCTTTATTTTTCAACTCGCAAAGGGCATCTTGTTAAGCACAAAAATTCAGACCCTTCTTGATGTACACACTGGCCACCACTGGTCTGGCCAGCCCATGCTGCCTACTCAGGATTCCTAGGTGTGCTGTGCTAGTTTATGGGCCCTGCCTTTTCTTTCTCTAACTGCTGCCTCCATGAGAAATTCAGTCTGGATAGCATTTTCTCCCTGACTTCCTTTACTCATGTCCTTAGGGTTAAGACATCACCGCTTCCATGTTTCCTTATATCTGGAATCAGGGGTGATATTCAAAATGTTTATGTATAGACCCACATATGGATCTATATAGGAATTTCAATCGTGCCAATTGATATATATATATAAATTATATATACACACATAGATACACATATATATACACATAAATACATATATTATATGTACACATACAGATGAATATATGTATCTATGTAACAGTATATATAAAATTGTTTACCAAGTGAGACGTGGCAACTTAAATAATATACTGATAAGATTGTTAGTATATTATGCACTGTAAAATATATGTATAGAAGTGCTTATAAGTGTATTGTTATAGTACAGATTACTCACCAGATCAGTAATAATATATTATTGTTTAAATATATTTTATTTTGATGTCATCTTTTCTTTAAAGTAGCTTTCAGGGGCGCCTGGGTGGCTCAGTTGGTTAAGCGACTGCCTTCGGCTCAGGTCATGATCCCGGAGACCTGGGATCGAGCCCCACATCGGGCTCCCTGCTCGGCGGGAAGCCTGCTTCTCCCTCTCTCACTCCCCCTGCTTGTGTTCCCTCTCTAGCTGTGTTTCTCTCTGTCAAATAAATAAATAAAATCTTTAAAAAAATAAAAAAAATAAAGTAGCTTTCACAAGCTAAAAGAGAACCCTTCCTGGGCTGTGATTTGACATGGGATCGTGGGATCAAATTTTTCTGATGACTTAGCCCTTAAACTGGTGCTTGCCAAGGGGCTGGTAATTCCAGTTAGTAGAAGATTGCTCTTAATATCAGTGGTACTGTTTGTGGTATTAAATCTACACCCAGATTTTCTTGAATTAATCAGTGACATCCAAATTATTTCTAAGACTTAAAAATATAGGACACTCATATATTCAAAATCACTATTTATAGACCAAGTTATAGAAATTATTTGCTAGAGTGCAAAGTCCATGGAACATAGTATTTAGGATGACTGAGTGGCAGTGTAATATGTTGGTGAGCAGTACGAGCTCTGTGAGATTTGGGGTTTGAATCTTGATCCTGCAGACTTTTAAATCTTTCTATCTATTAATCAATATAGATGGCATTCTCTCTCTTAGCCTTTGGTATATACCAGCTGTGTGCTGCAGCCCTTTATATAATAACATTTGTGTTTATAAAGCTTCTCCACGGTGGGAGCTGCTTCACATGTATCTCCTTGTCCTGTGCTTCGTCTCCACATGGTACTTAGTTGGAGGCCAGTAAGTATTTGCAGAGTGAAGCCATGAATAAATGCTAGACATATATAACTGGTTTTTACTTTATTTTAAAGTGGTATGTGGAATTATTTCAGCTGTGAGGAGGGGAATCTAAAGGAAAATGGAACAGTCTTACCAGCTTAAAAAATGTAAAGTAGGGTGCCTCGGTGGCTCAGAGGGTTAAAGCCTCTGCCTTCGGCTCAGGTCATGATCTCAGGGTCCTAGGATCCAGGCCCGCATCGGGCTCTCTGCTCAACAGGGAGCCTGCTTCCTCCTCTCTCTCTGCCTGCCTCTCTGTCTACTTGTGATCTCTGTCAAATAAATAAATAAAATCTTTTTAAAAAAGTGTAAAGTAAGTGGCAGCTGGTGTTTTACTTTTAAATACCTTTCAAACACACATACGTGTATACAAACATATGCTTTTCCAATATTCTTTGCATAGACTTTTATGGTGACATCAAACTCTGCCTTGCTTAATATATGGAGTTTCTCTTCCTATGGATATGTCTCTAGGTTAGAGATCTAGCTTTTAGATATTTCAGCATCTACAAATGCTTCCATTTACTTATTGTAATAAGCATGCTGGATCTTATAATTCATGTTAAGACACCATTGAGAATGGGATGAATTTACACCCTACCTTGATAGATACACTTCAATTCCCCTTCTGCTACATGGCTTTAACTAAGCTAAGACAACCACCAGCCCTTTCCCCACCCATGCCCATGTCCAAAAACAAGTCTATTTGTGCTAAAAGTAACCACTCATAAAAAGACACCCAGTCAATTAAATGACAACCAGTATCTATTTCATTTAATTTGGGAGAAAAGTAACGCTGTAAGAAATAAAATGGTTTATCAAAGCATTTAATGTGGAGATTCTTCTAAATAAATGATGTGGCTAAATTATGTGAAAATGTCAGATTTAAGTCATTTTTTCCAAGATATCCATCTTTAAGGCTCTATTTTCACCTGCTTGACTAAATATTCACCGTACAAATGTATGTGGTGAAGACCAGCTCTTACAGCCTTCAGAATTATAGATGCCTTGTAGCATGTGATTTTGAAGTTTTAGAGAAAAGATTGTCTTTTAAATAGAAAATTCCCAGGGCACCTGTTAAGCATCCAACTTTTGATTTCGGTTCAGGTCATGATCTCAGGGTTGTGATATCAAGCCCTGCTTTGGGCTGTGCACTGTGCATGGAGTCTGCCTAACATTTTTTCTCTCTCTCTCCCCCCCTTTGCCCCTTACCCCCTTTCTCTCTCCCTCTTAAATAAATGAATAAATAAATAAATAAGAAGGAAGAAAAGAAAATACCCAAAGTTTTAATGTGTTGATCAAATCACCATTATATTCACATGCAGATAGTTTTAAAAAGTCTTACCACTTACTAAAAAATTAAAAATCACCTTTGAGTTTTTAACACAGCCTTTTCTCTAAAAAACTGAAGTGAACTGAATCCATAATTCTAAAACATGGACTAAAACAATTACTATTCGTGGGGCGTCTGGGTGGCTCAGTTGGTTAAGCGACTGCCTTCGGCTCAGGTCATGATCCCGGAGTCCAGGGATCGAGCCCCATATCGGCGGCGAGAGGCCTGCTTCTCCCTCTCACACTCCCCCTGCTTGTGTTCCCTCTCTAGCTGTTTCTCTCTGTCAAATAAATAAATAAAATCTTTAAAAAAAATTACTTTTCACAAATAATTGACGACAACCACATATAAAAACACAGTTGTTTTTTGAGAAGCTAAATTGGTTTATTTTTATTCTTATGATGATTATTACAAATATAATTAAACTGAGGCCATTTTTGATACATGACAAGCATAAATTTTCTGTGTGTAGAGCACACAATACATAAATGTATTCCACACCTGAACAATTCCTTTTTAAAACTTCAAAAGCTAATAATAATAGCTTATTAAAATTTGAATACAGTACATGTTTTTGGTCATGAGCTCTTTGGGTTTCTTCTCATGGCCAACAAGATACTTGATTCCATGTCACCATTTGCCTTGCCTACAATAGTGATAGTTCGTCACAGACTTGTAAAAAGACTGTATGGTACACAACTAGGTACAATAGTGAGCCCGAATCACAAAATATATATCTAAAAAGTACACACAAGGAATAGCTTATTATACGTTGGCTATATGCATAAATGGCTTGAAGCAGGTAATACATTTACTTTTAAATGTCATTTACATCATGGACTGTTGAATGATATGTGAATTTGAAAATGAAAAATATGTTTTTTAGACTCCAGATGTTGGTGTCCTAATGCTGTCTATTAAAACCACACACAGTTCTTTTTTTTTTTTTTTAAAGATTTTATTTATTTGACAGAGAGAAACACAGCCAGAGAGGGAACACAAGCAGGGGGAGTTGAGAGAGGGAGAAGCAGGCTTCCCGCCGAGCAGGGAGCCCGATGTGGGACTCAATCCCGGGGCCTCCAGGATCATGACCTGAGCCGAAGGCAGTCGCTTAACCAACTGAGTCACCCAGGCGCCCCAACCACACACAGTTCTAAATGCAGTGGCTTACCTTGTGAATTTATGAAACTAAATTTAGGAATCAGAAGCAGCAGGGTAGACAGGGGGTGTACACTGGCTGTGGCTAAGGGCTCTTCTGCAGTGTTCTAGAGAAACATGATTGTGACTTGTTAGGTAATTGCTTAATCCCTGGTGATTGTGTTCCTTGGCCCAAGTTTTTTTGGTTTTTGTTCTTGTAAGTAATAGATACAACTGAATTCATGATTAAAACTCCTTTAATGGGCGCCTGGGTGGCTCACTTGGTTAAGCCACTGCCTTCAGCTCAGGTTATGATCCTGGAGTCCTGGGATCGAGTCCCACATTGGGCTCCGAGCTCCGCAGGGAGTCTGCTTCTCCCTCTGAGCTTCTCCCCTCCCATGCTCTCACTCTCTCCCTTTCAAATAAATAATTAAAATCTTTAAAAATAAATACAGAAAGAACCTTTGAATGGAAAAGGGTAATTTAATAAAGTTTCTGCCATATTCCTATTTCTTCCCGGAGGATAATATACCATATAGACCCCCTTTTAGTATTTTCAAGATCGTTTAGTACCTTTATTCGTTAGAATTAAGAAAGCATTTTGTATGCATTTCTGTTTTTATCCCATCAGTTACTTGAGTCTGGCAGTTACACACACACACACACCACACACACACACACACACACACACACACACACACACACATCTCGAGTGTGATCCTAGTACACTCTTGCTTGGGAAGTAGTTTTATACTTTAATAAGTTAGTAACGTTTTCCTGCAACTAGCTGCAGAATCGCCCTCTTAAACGGTAAGATAACAAGAAATATTTTATTATATTCTGAGTTACTTCTAGATGGTAACCAAATTAGGCACTTACTTCTTACAGCAGTTAGGGCAGCTTTATGAAATGCTGTTCTTCTGTCCTCCCCATTTCTTTTTTTTTTTTTTACTTATTTTTTAAATTAACATATAATGTATTATTTGCTTCAGGGGTACAGGTCTGTGACTCATAAGTCTTACACAATTCACAGCACTCACCACAGCACATACCCTCCCCAGTATCCATAACCCAGCCACCCTTTTAATGGTACGTCTGTCTTCTCAATCATCTGAAAGTCTTAACTTTCTTCCCCCATCCTCCACCTAACCAGGCCTCACAATCTGCTGTTTTTCATTTGTACACTTCTTGGACCCTTTCTGTGTCTTCCATGGCGTCACCCGAGTACCAGGAGTTGCTCAGTCATTCCATTCATTTCTAGCCCATCTCCCCTGTCCATGAACAAAATGCTTCACAGAGGAAGTCTCTGCATCTGTAATTGAATGGGATTTGGAGTTCACCCTGGATTTGGATTCAGAAGACTTAGGTCCAGCTCTTAGCTTTGCCACCTGTTACCAGAGGAACTGCAGGCAAGTCCGGTAAGCTTGCCTTTGTGAAACTTCCAGTCCCTTAAGCTCCTGTTTTCCCATCTGTAAAAATGAGATCATGATTTTGATGGAGTGGTCTCTCAACGGTGTTACAGGGACTGCTTGATACAAGAAAGGCAGACATAGAATGTGATGAATCCGTGATGTATACTATTATTGATGTATTTTTCCTTGGCGTCATTTTTTGGTCACTCACTTGCTCTAAACCTTCAATTTTCTTCCTTTACCTACTGACCAGATTATGCTGTAGGTTGTGCAGTTACAGTGAGCCACTCTGTGACACCAACTTTTGTATCTCCTGTTTATCTTAAAGTATGATTTCATGTTTCTTTCCTTACCTTTAAAAAGATGTATTTATCTATTTTAGAGGGACAAGGGAGGAGCAGAGGGAGAAGGAAAGGGAGAATCTCAAGCAGAACTCCCAGCTAAGTGCAGAGCCCCACAGGGGACTCAATATCATGACCCTAAGATCATGACCTGAGCTAAAAAGAAGAGTGAGACACTTAACCGGCTGAGCCACCCCGGTGCCCTGCTCTACTTATCTTTAAATGACCACTCATGTTTTAATGTCTATGAAACTTGTCAGATCACTTTATGCCAAAGCAAGTTCTTCTTCCCCTGTCTAGACCGGTGATTCTCAACAATTTTGTCCCCAAGAGGATATTTGTCAGTATTTGGAGACATTTCTGACTTAGCAAATTGGAGTGGGGAAAATGCTACTGGCATCTAGTGGACAGAGAAGCTAGAAATGTTGCTGAACATCCTACAATGCACAGGACAGCCTCCTATAGTGAAGAATTGTCTGGTCCAAAATGTCAGTAGTCCCACTGGGGAGACACTGTGGTGTCTCCTCTCGTACAATTTATTATAACCCTCTAGACAACAAGATTTGGCAGGAGAGTCTTTAGGTCTAGGAGCCCTGATTTGATTCTAGTCTTAATCACATTTTAAAAATCTGCCAACAGTTACTTCTAATGGACCAAGTTTTTTTTTTGTTGTTGTTGTTGTTGTTGTTGTTGTTTTAATGGAAGGAATTTGTTTTCCACAAAATTGTGTTATTTAAATGTCCAGAATGCCCCCTGCTAATTGGCTTAGAGACATTTATATTTTAAGATCCATGGTATTATAGGGAGGATTCAGGACCTAGAGTCCAGAGAACAAGTGTAAATCCCATCTTGTCCATGTGTTATCTATAACTTTAGTCAAATCCCTTGCTTTTTCTACTCTGTTGTTTCCCATATATGGATAAAAATACCTTTTGCATTAAGGTAAATTAAATAACCTTAGTCTAAGCTTAAGTAATATCAGTGAAAAATTTTCTAAACTATAAAGTGCCACATGAACATAAGTTCTTACTTGAAATGATTTGTGCTTAGAATTTTTGAGTTCCAAAATTACATAGTAAATTAAGAGTCGATTGAAGACAAAGTATTAAGAGAGTGGAATGATTTCTTTTAAAATAGTTTAAGGGGACACTGAGGAGGTGTGCCCTTTTTCCTCCTTTCTGATGAACGAGGGTGAATGGTTCCCTAAGAAACCTAGAAACTGGGACACCTGGATGGCTCAGTTGGTTAAGCAACTGCCTTTGGCTCAGGTCATGATCCCGGAGACCCGGGATCAAATCCCACATCAGGCTCCCTGCTCGGTGGGAAGCCTGCTTCTCCCTCTCTCAGTCCCTCTGCTTGTGTTCCCTCTCTGGCTGTGTTTCTCTCTGTCAAATAAATAAAATCTTAAAGAAAAAGAAAAAGAAACCTAGAAACAAGCTCTGTCCACATGATGTTAATATGTGGAAGCCTCCTTTTCTTGTTCATGTCAGAGACCATTCTAAATCTACTACCTTTTCTGCACTACCCACTTTTTCTATTTTTCTATTAGCAGTTTGTATAGTATGCTTTGCTATTTTCAATCAAAAGTGATGTGTAAGTGAAATACCTCAGACTGAGAAGGACAAATGCCATATGATTTCACTTATATGTGGAATCTAAAAAACAGAATAAATGAAGAAACAAGCAAGAAGCAGAATCAGACCTATAAATACAGACCACAAAGTGATGGTTGCGAGAGGGAATGGGGTAGAGGCGATGGTCAAAATGGGTTAAAGGAAGTGGGGGATATGGGCTTCCAGTTACAGAATGAATAAGCCATGGGAATAAAAGGCACAGCAGAGAGAGAGAGAAGAATGTAGTCACTGGTCTTGTAGTCGTGTTGTATGGTGACAGGTGTTAGCTCTACTAGTGAGCATAGCGTGACATCTAGACTTGTCGAATCACTATGTCATACACTTGAAGCTAATGTAACATTATGTGTCAACCTTATTCAGACTTTTTAAAAATTTGCTTGGAGAAATATATACGTAAGCAAAATTCTTACCAGCTTGTATCCAGCTACACCTATACCGCAAAACCATCAGGAATAGTCTTTGGGGTTCCAGAACATCAACACAGCATACTTTCTTTTTTTTTTCTTTTTAAAGATTTTATTTATTTATTTGACAGAGAGAAACACATCGAGAGAGGGAACACAAGCAGGGGGAGTGAGAGAGGGAGAAGCAGGCTTCCCGCCGAGCAGGGAACCTGATGTGGGGCTCGATCCCCGGTCTCCGGGATCATGACCCGAGCCGAAGGCAGTTGCTCAACCAACTGAGCCACTCAGGCGCCCCAACACAGCATACTTTCATTAGAAGCCTTCTTTTGTATCTTACTTCTCCTTCCCGTTTCCTCACACCCACTCCCCCCTCACTGGCTCAGGAATCTTATCTACTCTTTCTTGTCCTCCCGACACGTGTCTGCCTGCGTGCATCTGTGCACGGGTACACGTGTATGCCCCTAACTTTTATTGAGATTCTCCTTTTATTTGTTCCCAGTGGTGTGCGTCCGGATAAAGAGAGCTTTTGTTGTAAATGACTTTAAACTCCTTAAGTTTGGAACCACAACCAAAGTGTGGAAGGAGGAGAAAGATATGATTAGCCAGGCTAGCTCTGATGTGTTCCCTGCAATTACCCTGAGCTGTCATGTCATCCTAAACTTCCTGTCAATAGAAGTATTCAAGTGGACTGAATGGCCATTGTCAAGGGTGTTAAAACTGATTATTAGATAAGGTGAGATAGATTAGATTTTATTTCTAAATTTCCGGGATTTAAGCTTCACTTAAGAAAATGATCTTTCAGATGGAGATTTCTAAAGCCTTATCTTGATAAATATATGGGAAGTTAAGAGCTTTTCCTTGAAAACATTTCCATTTTACTACCTGAAAGACTATTACAGTGAGTTTTAATCAAAAGGATTTACTTAAAGTAAATCTTCAAAAAGTTTTCTTTTTGCACAAGTATACATATCCACTATAGGAGAATTCACGATATAAAGCTAAAAATAAGAGAAATCATCAGACTGTCACTAAGCAGGGAAAATCATGATGAGCATTTAGTTGTGTATCTTTCCATATCACATGTTTTACAAAAAAAGGGCATGTTTTGCACATCTTTCTAGAACAATAAATTTAGATCTCCAATGGTTTTTAAGGATGGCTTTGTATCCCACTGTATAATTATATCCCATAATTTATTTGAATAATTGCAGACTTTTAAAAAATATTTTAGGAGATGAATTATTAAATGACTTTAATGCAATTAACATGACTAATGATGGCACCCCTGTTCCAGGGTGAAAAGATATTTTTGGATCCACCTACATGTTCTCTTCCACTGCTAACAGGTGGAATCAAGCTGCATTCTTGTTGCTTTGAAGAGTTGATGAGCCCAATACCCCTTTTGGCATTCCTTTTCTCTCTTAGTGTTAATGGAAAGAAAGGGTGGATTGTAATGATCTTTTGAACTTTGAATTCCTGGCATGCTTATTCAGAGCAACTACTAGCTCAGAAGTCATTTTCCATCCTCCAGTGATAAGCTGTACATAAACAGAGTTTCCTTAATATTTGCTAATGGCTCTTGTTCTACCAGTTTCTCTCCCTTCCCTTAAGTATAAAAAAAATCACACTAATACACTTAAGAGATAATTTTATAAAACCTATTAGACAATTATCTGTTAATGACATATCCTGAATGTAGCCATCATTGCAAGATTTATGGTGGCAGTTTGGTAGTGGACCAGCAGAATGAAAGAAGAGGGAGGGAACAGTATGTATTGAGTACTTTCTATGTGACAAGAAATTTGCCCAAGTCAACTCATTGAATTATTATAAGAACTCATGATTTCTGTTATCCCCATGCACACAGGAAGAAAATGAAACTCAGAGAATTGAAGGAAATTTCTGAAAGTTATTATCTTAATTTTCCGTTGCCCCTGTTAACAAATGCTCACAAACTTAGTGACTTTAAACAACACAAATTTATTGTCTTATAGTTTGGAAGTCTGAATCCTAAAATGGGTCTGACTGGGCTAAAATCAAAGTGTAGGGAGGGTTATGTTCCTCTGGACAGTCTAGAGGAGAATGTGTTTGTTTTCTTGCCTTTCCCAGTTCTTAGAGACTTCCCACATTCCTTGGCTAACGGTCCCTTTGTCCATCTTCAAAGCTAGACATGTAGCATCTTCAAAAATCTCTCTAATGCTGACCTTCAGCTTCACTCTTCTACTTCAAAGGATCTTTGCGGTGATGTTGGGCTCATCCAGATATTCCAGGACAATCTCCCAATCTCACAGGTAGCTCATGAGCACCTTAATGTAATATGCAATCTTAATTTCCCTTAGTCACACTAACATATTCACAGATTCTGGGGATTAAGTTGTAGATTCTTTGGAGAGCAATTATTCTGCCTGCCAGAATCATCCTATTGGCAGGAAATAAACCAAGTGATAAGTCAGGTCCAGGTTTGTCCACATGTTGGTGGAGATTGAGGGACATAGATAGGTCCTCCTATGCAAAAAAATCTAACCCACCGCCTGCCATAATACCTGAGATTACATTATTAGAATTAGTTTCTTTGAGGTTCTTATGCAAGTCATCAAGAATATCTGGGAGGTCTTCAAGAGAAGATTTATCAGCAGCTTACTGAGTACGCAGGAAGTAAAGGAAAGGGATAATAAAAATGATCATTAAAAGGGGAAGTGTAATGATGCTAATTTTGTTCCTAGGGTATTACACTATTTGGCCCACAGCTAGTCTTAGCAGTAGGATTTCCCCATTACTTAGGGATACATGGCGTGTACGAACAGCGTTGTAACTTTTCTTTGATGTATTTTCTGTATTATTAATCCTTCTTTACCACTACCTTGTTGCTGCTTGACAGTTTAACTCTAAAGAAGATCAAATGGCCCGCCATCAACTATAATTGAGATGGAAGTTTATCTACAGAGACTGACACTTAAGTGTAGTCAATCCAGTTGGACAAAATTTTACTAAATTCTTAGCCGGCGCAAGTCATATTGCTTAATGTTATTGTGTCTCTAATTCTGGGTAGATACTGACATAAAAAAGCCTAGATTTATAAATTCAGACCAGAGTGATCCAGACAAATTAAGGAAAAACATTACCTAAATCATACCCCTATAAAATTAGGTACCTGACCCCAGGCAGGAGGTCTGAGGCTAAGCTAGAATAGGGTAAGGGTAGGTTTCCAGCCTAGAACCTGAGGGGCAGAAAGCTAAAATCCTCAGTTGAACTGGATTGCCACTTGAAGATCCTGAGAAGTGTTTTGCAATTAATTTATGAGGCAAAGTGACAGATCCCAAAGAGACAAGGAAGGGGCAGTCATTCAAAAAGGAGAGAGAAAGGCTGAATCTGGACAACATAGGGCCTCTTGACCTCCCTGGGGTGAGGAGGGAGATGTTAGGGTCCCCCAGAAGTTTGGGGTCCGAAAGGAGTCCTATTTCTAAGATGTATTATATATGTCCTCAATATGGATCCTGAACCAGTCAAGGTATCCTTAAAAGTGGAAGTAGATGAAGGTATTTCTGAGCATGGCTTGTGTGAAAACAGGTGCTGGACAAGGAAAGTCATCATGTGTTTGGTAGGTCCAGAAGAAAAACAAATTCTTGTTGGCTGACCATATAGTGAAAGAAAGTCCAGACGTCCCCAGAACTTGAGGAAAGTGAAATTGACAAAAACATCAGAAGAAGCTAACCAAACATCAGAAAAAAAGAGCATAAGTAGGGACAGGAAGGGTGAGAGAGAGAGAGAGTAACCCCAAACAAGGACCAGCCTTCAATGAAGATAGCGCCCTAGAAGGAGAGCGGGGATGGTCCAGGAAGCCCCCTGCGGTGAGGACAGCTTCATAGTCGGGAGGTGATCTCTCATGCAACAATGGGAAGTTGACTCAGACTACGCCACAGTTCCATAACCTGTACCAGCCAAATACCAGTGGATCCAAGCTGACCTATGCCGTTACTTGTCCGAAAGGCAGTTTAATAATATATTTTATGAAAAAAGTGTTTGGGGGCGCCTGGGTGGCTCAGTTGGTTGGGCAACTGCCTTTGGGTCGGGTCGTGATTCCGGAGTACCGGGATCGAACCCTGCATTGGGCTCCCTGCTCCGTGGGAAGCCTGCTTCTCCCTCTCTCACTCCCCCTGCTTGTGTTCCCTCTCTCACTATGTTTCTCTCTGTCGACTAAATAAATAAAATCTTTTAAAGAAAAAAAAAGACTGTTTGGCTAGGCTATGCACAGTCAAGCCATAACATATTCACAAATGGCAAAGCTGCAGGAAAAAAAAAAGTATTAACCATTTTATAACTCTTATCTCTAAGCTAGTCTAGCCCTTTGTCATATTTAACACTGATGAATCCAATCATTTGGATGAAATTTGCCAAACTCTCTTCTAAGTAATGTAAATTAAGTAATATTTATACTTGCGTTTTGGTGGAGTGAATACAAGTTCATTATCTCCTTATGGTTCTAGCGCCAAAAAATTAAATCCTGAAAATATAGTTTGAAGATGATGATAGTTTCCTTCCTGTAGATTATCTATGACTTAGAGAGAATAAAATACCAATTCTTGTCAGATTTCGGAATCCCCGGGGGAGTTTTTAAAAATGCAGACCCAGGAATCTGAATGTTTGGATCTGGGGTACAGCACAGATACAGATATATAGAGATAATCTCTATACTTAATATATATAAACAATAATATATACATTAACTCCTCAAGCAGCCAAGATTACAAAACACTGATTTAATTCCATCAAGAGGGCCCTACTCTCATGACCTTATCTAACCGCAGCCTCTTCTTAAAGGCCCCATCTCCAAATACCATCACACTGGGGAATTAGGGCTTCAACATATGAGTGGGAGAAGGGTACAAATCTTCAGTTCACAATGGAGAATTCCTATGAAATAGTTCTCCCAAAGATCTATAACATGGTAGACTGCTTTTGGAGAATTCTGGGACTTTGGTCTCAGTCATCATTATTTTCTTCTTGAAGACCCAGATATATTTTGCATCCTTTGGATACCACTGCATACATGGCAGGGACCCAGGAAAAGTGAGTAACTCCCAGTATAGCTTTTGATGTAACATACAAATTACCTTTATGATAGCATCACTCACTTGTGTCTTCCAACGCCTTTTCTGTTGAAAGTGATCAATAAAGCAAATTGAAATTCCCTTAAGCCAAACCATAAATGTATTTGGTCACGTAATTAAAAACCCTGGAAAGGCTGGCAGGGGTGATTCATTTATGACATCATGAGGACCTGGAGTCCTTCTGCTTCTCAGTTGGACTCAGTTCACCTTGGTTGGTTGATTGGTTGGTTGTTTGGGAGGGCAATCTCTCCCCCATCAGCAGCAAGGCCCCAGATGCCAGAGCATCAAAAATATAGTCCATACAAGCTTTAGAGGTATGAGTTTGTAAATAGCATTTGTCACATGTGTAGTGGCAGGTGGACAGGTGGAGGGTTTGTTAAATGGTTGAGAACTATTCACTATCTCAGATGTCCTCAGTAAATGCTGAAAAGTGCATCCAAAAGAGAGGCTGGAAAATATATTTTTCCTTTCGTTGTTTTTTTTTCCTTAACTAGTCAAGACTGTGGACACAGGGAGCTCAAAGAAATTGCAGCTGCTTCCCCCACCCCATTCTCTTCCCCAGACAGTTTTTAACGTGATGTTTTACCATAGCCATATGACTGTAGGTGGAGGAAATAAAAATATTTACCCATTATGCATATAATGAACTTACAGCTGTTGCTGCACCTTAATTTGGAATCTGATAGATGTTTCTAAAAGAGTTAAGTGGTAGTTGAGTTAATCGGTAAAACGTCTGCCAAGTTGCTGGATATTTTAATTAAAATAGTTGAAATGAAAGGTGGTAATTGTCAGGCCTCACAAAGTAAGATTCTTGACTGACTTTAATTAAGGTGCAAAGAAGGTATTGTTTTAATTCCCCAATGCTTATTAGAGGTGGGTTTTATGCTTAGATATAATTTCTACTGTATTCACGCAGAAATTTTCATCTATATTGCACCAAAGCACCTCTAAATCATAGGTATTTGGAGTTAGATTTGAGTCTAAGACATAGAAATCTTTATTATATCATTAATATAAGTAATTTTAAAAGAATCTCTCTTGGCGTGGTGTCTTGTTCTGTGCATTTATTTTAAATGCCTTAAAAAATACAGATCAACACTCTGCTCTTCAAATGCATTCGAAAACTTCTCTTTTATAGATAAAATATTGGGGTGCATGAGTGGATCAGATGGTTGTCTGCCTTTGGCTCAGGACATGATCTCTGAGTCCTGGGATCCAGCCCCACATTGGGCTCCCAGCCCAGCAGGGAGTTGGCTTCTCCCTTTCCCTCTGCCTCTTCCCCTGCTCATGCCCTCTCTTTGCATGTATGTCTCTCTGTCTCAAATGAATAAATACATTAAAAAAAAAAAAACTACTTAAAAATAGAGAAACTTGGGGCACCTGGGTGGCTCAGTTGGTTACGCGATTGCCTTCAGCTCAGGTCATGATCCTGGAGACCCGGGATTGAGCCCCACATCGGGCTCCCTGCTTTGCTGGAAGCCTGTTTCTCCCTCTCTCACTCCCCCTGCTTGTGTTCCCTCTCTCGCTGTGTTTCTGTCTGTCAAATAAATGAATAAATAAAAATATTTTAAAAAATAGAGAAAATATTGCAGGCTGCCTGAGACAGGGACCATCTTCGGTCGCCATTTCTTCTGACACCTTGCATAGCTCTTGACACAGGGTAAGCCATCAATAAAGTCTAGTGCATGTATGAACGGGACACCAAATAAATTACAATGCCAGCAGTTATTAGGTATGTAATAAATATTGCCGTGTTCTCCTGCTCTCTGCACTGCAGAGCATCTCAGTGTCTTCTTTCTTTCTTCAGACCTGTTTTGCTTCTGCCGATAGTATTTCATCATTTTAGTAGGTAATTTTATGATGGAAAAAACAGACCAATTCAAAACTATAAAATTAATTCTGTTCTTCCATTTAATTACGAGTTAATTCAAGCTCGTTATGCGAGCATGGCTTAGGAACAGGCAGTTATACAACAGTAGCATTGCCAAAGCTTTCAAGTAAGCCATAGTGAACCTTCCAGACATATTTTGGACATAGC
Source organism: Spilogale gracilis (assembly GCA_004023965.1). Taxonomy (NCBI): domain Eukaryota; kingdom Metazoa; phylum Chordata; class Mammalia; order Carnivora; family Mephitidae; genus Spilogale; species Spilogale gracilis. The sequence continues at coordinate 205,911 of PITA01000390.1, read as the reverse complement.
GTTGGCCCATTTTTTTGGATGAGGAAGGTGAGTTTTAGGATATACTTAAATTCACATAAATAGTTCATGATATGTTCAGGACTAGAATCCTTAGATAAGCTTTGCTGGTGGGCATGTGGTACCAGAAATAATGTGGAACTTTATGCATTATGCATTATGCATTCCTACCTAGTGGCTTTTGGCCTCTGATGGCAACCAGGGCACCTTCTGTCTTTGACAGGGGACTGCCATTGTTACCATGTTCACCAAGCAGGACTGGTACCACAGGAAGGAGTACACGGTGAGCTCAACCACAGGAAGGAGTACACGGTGAGCTCAACCACAGGAAGGAGTACACGGTGAGCTCAACCACAGGAAGGAATACACGGTGAGCTCAACCACAGGAAGGAGTACACGGTGAGCTCAACCACAGGAAGGAGTACACGGTGAGCTCAACCACAGGAAGGAGTACACGGTGAGCTCAACCACAGGAAGGAGTACACGGTGAGCATGAGCTCTCGTGTTCTCCACTTCAGTTATTCAGAAGGTCACATAACAGGAAACAAAGGCTTTTTGATTTAGAAGGAACATCCACAAAGACTCCCCACCCTCTCCTTTCTATGAATGTGTTCTCCAAAATTCACAGCTCGTGAGATACCTCATGAAGAGTCTCCAAGTCAGATTTATTTAGGAAATGCTGAGTACTTTATCCTCATCCCAAAGAGTCACAGGAGTTTGAGAGTTCTGAAGAAAATGAAACTTGAACTCAGAATTTCCCATACTCATTTGATCACATTTTCCTTTTTCAGGTAATACTAATTAGCATACCAATTAGCATATATTCTTCTGAAGAACATAGCTCATGAGTGAACTGTGGGATCGAATGATGAATTTTTTGTGCATATGATACTTTCCTTCTGCTGATTCATTTATGAGATGATAAGAATTTGTAAGTCATCCTTAAAATGTATTGCCACATCAATGTCCAAAAAGAATGTGAATTTGTCATAGTTTCAGACATATAAAAGCATATAATTTCTATTACTCCAATATCACCAGGATTGTGATTTTTATTATTTTTTAAGTTTTCCCTCTTTTATTTATTTTATTTTAATTTATTTTTCAGTGTTCCAAGGTTCAGTGTTTTATTTTTCTTAAGTTTTTATTTTAATTCCAGTTAGCATGCAGTGTGATATTAGTTGCAGGTGTACAATATACTGATTCAGCGCTTCCATAACTGGTACTCATCTCAAGCACGCTCCTTAGTTCCCATCACCTATCTACCCCATCCCTCCCCCACCTCCTGTCTGGTAACCATCAATGTGTTCTCTGTAGATCAAGAGTTGTTTCTTGCTTTGTCTTTCTCTCTTCGTTTTTCCTTGGCTTGTTTGCTTTGTTTCTTAAATTCCACATTAGTGAGATCATATGGTATTTTATTTTCTCTGACTTATCTCACTCAGCATTACACTGTCTAGCACCATCCATGCTATTGGAAGATGTCATTCTTTTCTATCACTGAGTAATTATAGAGATAGAGATAGAGATAAATAGCTCTCACATTTTTATCCATTTGTCTATTGATGGACACTTGTGGCTGCTTCTATGGGATTGTAATTTTTAAATTTTTTATTTTAATTATCACTAAAGTCGTGATCAAACTAGGATTTGGGCTACTTTTATTTCCAGCATCTTCAGTCTTATGAAAGGACTTGGAATAATTCGCAATCAACTTTCTTTACCAAAGAATACTTTAAAGACCCTATACTCACTTGTGAGTGATACATTACTACTAATAGAGTACGTGTGATCCATGGACTGAGACTTTCTTTAGACCTCTGCATAATTGTTACATGTGGGCTCTATCATACCTAGAAGTTTAATGTTTGTGGTCAAACAGTGGTTAATAGTTTTTTTTTTCAGAAGTGCATAATTGTGTTTCTTTTTATTTTTAATATTTTATTTATTTATTTGACAGAGAGAAACACAGCAAGAGAGGGAACACAAGCAGGGAGAGTGAGAGAGGGAGAAGCAGGCTTCCCGCCGAGCCTGATGTGGGGCTCGATCCCGGGTCTCCAGGATCATGACCCGAGCCGAAGGAAGTTGCTTAACCAACTGAGCCACCCAGACGCCCCCATAATTGTGTTTCTTATAATGAATTAGCAATATCAGGAGAAATGATAGTCCTATCTGCAATCTGGAAGTAAACATAAAGTATCTTATGTTGACTAACTGTAGCTTCTTAAATGATAAAACAGAGGAAACAGTCAGAAGAAAGTTGTAAGTCTATGAAGTAGATAAACGAAGAGAATAAAAATATGAAGAGCAATTCTACCACCCCAAAATCATTAGGATGGTTATTCAAGAGTGATAAAAACAAGTAAAGTCATGATCCCAAAAATTAGAAGGAGAATTAGAATGCTGCCTTTGCCTAGTGTTAATTAAGCCAAGACTCCATTGTCCTACACATCTCACAGCAGCCCTGGGCCCAGGTGCAATGTCAAAAAGGTTTTTGCTGTAACCAGAAGTTTTAAATTTTGTGTTGTACTGTTTCAGAATGTTTATGGTTCGTTTGTCTTTTAAAAAGAAGGGGAGGTGGCTTTGTGTACTTTTAACAGATACAAAATACTTTTAAAGGATATTCTTCTTTGCTTATAAAGTGATTCTCTCTGCTAACTATTATTCCCTGGTAAAAATGCAAATGGAACAAAGGAGCTTACTATATGGAGTATGTACAGATGATTCATCAAGAGCATTTACGTGCTTGATGGAGGGATTTCTGTGAGCCTTTGCTTTTCTATCTGTGTGAATCAGTATCTTATTCTGGGAGAAAGGAATGCTGGATTGCTGGAGCTTCTCATTAAGACTTGGCACTTTCTTGGAAAGAGTTGCAAGAAGAAAGTAAAAGAATTATATTTGACCTATTCCTTGGGCAACTCACCCTCATTCCCCACCCTCCCCCAAGCCCATTATTTGCACCTATGTTTTTTGCGATGTGTTCATAGCTTCCCTTATAAGACTAAAAACTTTTATGGAGCTGTCATTTGTCATCTAGATAAGACTTCTCGCCTTCATTTTATAGGTGTGGGTAAGATGAGAGAAATAGCCAGAAATAGTATATACTTTTGTATATATATGTTTGGATATTTTAAAACTTTCAAAGACACAATTTTTCTTCAAGTTTTGAAGTGTAGGGGTACATGGCCAACTCGGTAGAGCACGAGACTCTGGATCTCAAGATTGTGTATTAAAGCCTCACGTTGTGTATAGAGATTACTTAAAGTCTGTAAATAATAATAATAATAATTAAGTTGTAAAACCTCCCTCAAATACGCCAAAATGGCTCTTAAAGTCTTAACGCAACTTAATTTTTCTCAAATTTTTCTTCTCCACAGTTCTTACCTATGTCTTTGCTAAGAAATCCTAATGCTCCTATATCATCTAAACTATAGAATCCATACTTTTCTTTCTGAATTTAAATTCAAACACAAAGCTCAAAGCTTAGGGCCTGATTTCATTTTTTTTTAAACAGTGCTCCATTCAAAATCTTATATTAAAGTACTCTCTATAAGGATGACAACAAAAAGAAGCCTCCAGAAGGCTTTTAAAAGCCTACATTAACTTCTAGAAAATGTAGCCACTGAGAAAATAAAGAATTTCTACGTAACTGGTTTATTTTATTCAGTAACTAGGTATTAAGTCAAGAAAATTACAATGACTAAAACATACAAAGTAAATGATTAAAAATTATTCTTGGATAAATTGGCTTTAAAGACAGCATATAGGGGTGCCTGAGTGGCTCAGACCTTAAGCCTATGCCTTCAGCTCAGGTCATGATCCCGAGTCCCAGGATCCAGCCCCGCATTGGGCTCCCTGCTCTGCAGGAATCCTGTTTCTCCCTCTCTCACTTCCTATGCTTGTGTTCCCTCTCTAGCTGTGTTTTTCTCTGTCAAATAAATAAATAAAATCTTTAAAAAAAATAAATAAAGACAGCATATAGGTGTTACTGGGGGGAGGGGGGGGGAGGTGTGGGATGTCCCAGAAATTAAAAACGCTAGTATAAAGTAGCCAAGCAGCAAGCCCTGGGGTGGATGCTTTAGCTTGACACATGGACCTTCTGTGTCATTCTCTGAAGGAGTCAGGTGGACTGTGTAATCCTTTACCTAGCCAGGATACTTTTGAGGAGAAAGAGGGCACTAACCACACTGGAAACCAAGACAACTGATATAATCGGAAATAGTCCTGGACAAGTAAAAAAGAATGGTCAACCTATGGATTATGAATTCTCCTAAGAGAAGAAAACTCTTCAATAACCACGTCATCATTATTTTCTTATTGTTCATGGCTCTGGGAAGTGACTCTGAAATATACCAACAGGGGAACTCTCCGGGGGCTTACCAGTATCACCAGCTGCAGAATAAAAGATCTTCCCAGAACAGAGTGATTGACCAATAATTGGCCTCAGTCAAGCAGCTATTGCTCATGACCTTATATATGTATCTATATCCGTATATATCTGCATCTATATGTATAGAGAGAGGGACACATAAATACACATATACATAACATGTACACATTATCTTATATATTATATATTATATACATAGTTAATACACACACATATGTATCACCTCAAGTGTGCAAGAGGAACTAAGCAAATAATTACACCAGATATGAAAACAGATCCCATGAATTAACAAAATTTAATATCTAGTATGAAGCAAATGATTCTGAATTTTCATTTTTAGATGTGCCATGGAGAGCTTTGAAATGTTAAAATGAGGGGCGCCTGGGTGGCTCAGTTGGTTAAGTGACTGCCTTCCGCTCAGGTCATGATCCCAGAGACCCAGGATCGAGTCCCACATTGGGCTGCCCGCTTGGCAGGAAGCCTGCTTCTCCCTCTCTCACTCCCCCTGCTTCTGTTCCCTCTCTGGCTGTGTTTCTCTCTGTCAAATAAATAAAGATCTTTAAAAAAAAAAGTCTTCCTTTAAAAAAAAAAAGAAAGAAAGAAAGAAATGTTAAAATGGATCCATACCACCAGTTACTTTATATTCAGTTAAACCGTTGACTGCAAAAGAAATGTGGAATATGTCCACATGCATCACCCTTTCATTCTGAGGCATGTAATATTAAAGGCGCTTAAAGTCTAAGCTTTCTTAAAATCCTTTTAAGAGAATATAACTAAGTTGGACAATATTTCATGTCTCAGCAATCCTTTAAAGTAGAAAATGTTTAATATCAGTTGCTCTTAGATTTTTAATATAAAGATTGCATAGAGATCAGAACTTATGAATTAGTGCTCCCTGTCAGATTTTGCCACTTTACTTATTAAGCTTTGCTAATCCATGGGTGCTAACTGAATAGAAATTGCTAGGAATAATAAGACAACAGTGCTGTGTATTCATTACAATATGTGATTTATTCTCACTTAATAAACTAGTTATCAAAGCTATTATGTTTCAAGTGTACTGTCAATTTAGTGTCTATTGAATTCTTTTTTTTTTTTAAGATTTTCTTATTTATTTGACAGAGAGAGAGATCACAAGTAGGCAGAGAGAGAGGAGGAAGCAGGCTCCCTGCTGAGCAGAGAGCCGGATGTGGGGCTCTATCCCAGGACCCTGAGATCATGACCTGAGCTGAAGGCAGAGGCTTTAACCCGCTGAGCCACCCAGGCGCCCAGTGTCTATTGAATTCTTGATGTGTGTAAGGCTTTCTGCTTGGCTCTGTGCGGTGATTCAGAGATCACCATGACCTGTGCCTGCTGGGAAACGGTGTGGATGCCGGGAAAGAACTGACGCTGGAGTCAGACTGACCAGGTTCAAATTCCACAATTTATGTGCAGTGTCTCTAGCTTTGCGGACCTTCTAAAGTATCACTGAAGCTCACCAATAGAACTGAGAAGCTGGAGATTCCTGGATGGCTCAGCTGGTTAAACATCTGCCTTTGACTCAGATCGTGATCCCAGGGTCCTGGAATCAAGTCCTGCATTGGGGTCCCTACTGAGCAGGAAACCTGCTTCTCCTTCTGCCTCCCGCTCCCTCTGCTTGTGTGCTCTCTCTCTGACAAATAAATAAAATCTTCTAAAAAAAGGGGGGAGAACTGATGATGTTGGAAGTTCAGGAGGGAAGAAAGCATCGAAGCAAGAGTAATAACAGAAGTTAACAGGGAATATGAAAGAGGCTTCATCATGGAAGATTTGAGTTACTTAGGCAGAAGCTGGCAGCGGATGACAGAGGGGAGAAGGCTGTGCCACCTGTGACAGTCATCCAGCAAAGAGCAAGGTGGCTCAAGGTCTAGACGAAAATGTGGGAGTCAAAGAGGAAAAGGGTCATCCAAGGGATGACAATAGAACCACCAGGTTGTGTGGGGCACTGATGAGTAGGGAATAGACCAGCACCTCCTTCCCATATTGTGGGGAGTAGGTACTAGGCACGGATCAACCTCTGTTGGAAAGGACTCTGAGGGCAGTGGGTGTTGTTTGTTTGTTTATTTATTTATTTATTTATTTAGGAGAGAGAGAGCAGGGGATGGGACAGCAGGAGCAGGGAGCCCGTCTGGGACCCCATCCCAGGACTCCAGGATCATGACCTGAGCCAGAGGTAGACACTAAGCTACCCAGGTGCCATAGGGCAGTGCTCTGTTTTGTTTTGTTTTTTTCTGAGGATGGGCAGATTCGACACCAATGAGATAGCAGGGATTGTCTCAAGTGCACAGAAACAGGTGCCTATACTAGAACAGAAATAAAAAGAGCACAGCGCGTTTTTTGAAATCCTACTTCTCCTCAGCATCTACAATAAACAGACATTTTTTTTTTTATTCTATTCCTTTTGTTAAGATGTTGGTTGAGACACACCTGTGGAAATGATTTCGTTAAACACTCATGGAATGCGTTAGGAAAACATCATAGTAGAGGCTTTTTCTTGTCATAAAACAAAGGAGTTTTCAAGAATCCGTAATCCGTATGTATCTACAGCAAGTGACTGAACCAGAGACATACCATTCTTCAGTTCAAATCCCTTTCTTTTGTTTTACTGTTTTAAAGATTGTTGGACAAAATACCACTGATGTTTATCTTCTGGAAGGTATAAGCTACATGCAGCTGACAAAATGGTATAGAACTGTCTTTAATGTTCAATTAATAATAAAAAATGAATCTTCTAATCTCAATCCAGGAAAAGTAACTCACCTAAATAAATATTTAGGAAGCCTAATAAACAGGTTTTGTGAGTTAATGCAAGGAAAGCAATCATTTACATACATTAACAAGATCACCTTAAGATTAGCCATTTATGGTTTTATAAAAAAAGTCATTTTCAAATAAGCAAATCAAGTAAAATTAATCTGTCCTAAAGAGGTTTTGATTTATAAAAATAGAGTGTGTATATATTTTTTCAATAATCACATATTTACTGAGCTTTCCGCGTCCAGCATACATTTTTTAGTCTGACAAGAGAAATAGGCTAATATGAGAAAGGAGAGGCCAGATGGGACTGTAGGAAGAAATGTGTTTCTTTTGCACTACGAAGTCTTTTATGTATATAACCAGTTAGAATACTTTTTCCTTAACCCTGGAGCTTGTGTGATTAAATTATTGTTTATACATATTATATAACAGCTTGGATCTAGAACCACTTTCACTCTGAAAAATGTCTTCAGGACCCCAAAGAGCTTTTGTTAGGGATTTATCTATTGATACGTACCTTACTTTTAAGCAGAGAAAACTTTTAAGGATTCATTTATTAATTCATTTAAATATAACAATAATGAGCCCATAACATATTAGTTTTTATCTGAAATAACTAATTTTTTAGTGATAAGAGTGGCATCGCTCTACATTCTTAGCTATCTGCTTACTGTTTGGCTTCAGAGAAGACAGCTGGATTCTCATATCTTATTCTGCATTCAATTTGTGGTGATAGCTCATTTTGGTTGAAGAGTATTAAGAAAACCTAGCCTCACTACTTTACCTTTCAGGAAGAATTCTGGTGTCTTTACCTCTAATAGTTACTGGAAGCTGAGACTCACGCTTATGTATAAGATGTCAATCCCTATAATCCAAACATAAATGTGTAGAAATCGTGTGGTCCAATGTCAGCCCCACTCCCAGTAATTGTATATTTGAAAGTAAAGTTCATTAAAGGAAGGAATTACCTGCTGTCTTTGATCGTTTTCTCTTATATCTGTGGAAAAGATAACCATTCCTTTGTTATTTCATTTTCAGTTTTTATTCTTCGTACACAAAGAACTCCATCTACTAAAATAGTAATTACTTGTAAGAAATTGTAGAAAGAGCTTTAAAAAAATGCTTACTCAGGAACTACTTAGGATGCTTAGTTGTTGCCATACAGCTTAACACACAATTGTGAAGAGTACAGAACCGTTTCCGTAAGCCGGAGAAGGGAGGGGCGCTTAGCGTACACCCAGAAGCTGAGTTTCTAGTACTAGAAATAGTGCACAGCTCAGGCGAGCGTGGGGGGAGCTGAGCACCTGCACCCTGACTGCTGCTCCCTGCCTCCCCACCTGGGCCGCTGTCTCCACCCAGATTTGACCCCCTCCCAGCCCTCCCCCGCAGTCACAGAGGTGCTGTGACTTAGTTTGAGATTGGAGTCTTCCGTTCTCCAGGCAACAGAGAGAAGCCATCCATGGCAGAGCAGGAGGCGCACAACATGGCTCCCTTTAGCGGCCTGAAATCACGTCCTCCTCTCCCAACCGCCCCCAACCCCAAGCACTCTGAACAAGCCTGCCCTGTTTATTTAGCCAAGCTTTCCCTTGCCTCAGAGGTTCACTTAATGATACAAGAGACCTCCAACCTTGAAAGATAATTTTTAACCAGAAAGTAACCTATTTCTAAGAATGATTTTTAGCAAGTGGCTCTAACTGGCTTCTGTTTTTGGGCCTTAGGGTGCTTGGAAATTGTTTCAAAAGGAAACAAATGGGCCCCTCCGCTGATGACTGGAAACAGGTTGAGAGACTGATATGGGAGGAACCCTTTTTGGAAGTGTCATGGTTTTATTAACTGGTACATCTTCAGAACTGTTCTCTGTAACCAGAGAGTGGGCTGGTGGCATTGTTTTTGAAAAGCAAAAAAATAAAATAAAAACGGTACTTATAACTCATTATAATATTTTATGTTATTTCAACACATGAAAACTTTTCGTGCTCTACAATGAAATATTTCCATTATTTACATCCTTTGCCCAAATGTTTATTTAAGACAATATGTTCAGGCACCTGGGTGGCTCAGTGGGTTAAAGCCTCTGCCTTTCGGCTCAGGTCATGATCTCAGGGTCCTGGGATCAAGGCTCACATCAGGCTCTCTGCTCAGCGGGGAGCCTGCTTCCTTCTCTCTCTCTCTGCCTCTCTGCCTACTTGTGATCTCTCCCTCTGTCAAATAAATAAATAAAATCTTTAAAAAAAAAAAGACAATATGTTCTGTCTCCATTGTTGGATAGGCAACGTGATATATAGGAAACCTGTTTCAAACATGTGGCTTATGGAACAAACAGGCCCATAGATTCTTGGTTAAACCTCAACCATTAGGGAGACAAAGCTTAGAATAACTGGATATTCCTAGTTTAAATAAATAATGGAAAACCACCATGGAGAGAAATTTATATTGATGTTAAAAACCAACAAATTTCCTTTTGATGGAAATCCTATGAACCAAGAGGTGGTGTTAAACTTTTCAGCAGAAGATACGCAGGTAGCTTACATATGAGCTGTTTAATTTTGCTCCTCGTTCCTTATTTTTTTTTACCTGTTTTCTCTCTGACTGCTTACTTTTAGTGGCCTCTGTATTTGGTAGTCTCTCTGAGTTGAATGTTCATACTGTCTCCTCTAAACCAAGTCATCTTTGTCTTTGAAGAGTTGGCTTTAGCACAGTCTTTTGAAAACCATTAATGACTCATATGAAACAACTTCTTTTTGTTCCTCCTGCCACAAGAGTCCTGGGTGTGTGTTACGCATGTGTGCATGCATACATGTGTGCATGTGCACATGTAGTGTGTGTGTGTGTGTGTGTGTGTGTGTGTGTAACACACACGGGTATTCTAGTAATTGGCACTCCTGGCCATCTCCCTTCAGGTACGATGTCTCCTTCATCTGCATCCTTATCCCTAACACAGCCCTTACACACTGTGCATGAATTTTCAAGATTTGTTGAATAAATGAATAAAATAGTGAACAGTTTTAGCTTTGGAACAATTAGGAACCCAAGAAGGTCTCTAAGCAGTTGTTATCTAAATGCTAGGTGAATATACCTGATTTTACTATTTAGATTTTTAACAATTAAAAACAGGATTAATACAAATCTAAAGGAAAAAAAATAAAACGATATTATATTTTTCTCGAATGTCCATGGCAAAGTGCAGGTTGCCAGAGATGATCTCTCATACATAAAACTACAGGAAACTTTTGATCACTCCACTGTGATATGTGCCGTACATACCAGTTGTGCACTATAATTTGAAAATCGGGACTAATAGTGAATTAAAACAAATTGACTGCCTAGACATTTCTAAGAAAGCAGAATATAACAGTGAAGGGAACAGCTTAGATCAGTGTTCAGTATATAATCGGTGTTCACTAATTATTCTGTAGAGCAGAACACATCATGTTTCTGGGCAGGCAGACAGTTTGGTGTGGTTTAGTGAATGGTTGGTATGGAAGCACCAGGGAAATGAATCTGGGTTGTAAGGAGATGACAAATGATGACGCATGCCCTTCTAAGGTTTTAGACTTTATCCTTGAGGCAATAGGGAGCTAGGGAGGGATTTTCCTATGGAAATGGTATAATATCTACTAGCACTTGAGGAAAATTACTGGGGAACTAAGTGGAGGATGGATGGCAGATAGAAGAGTGAAATGAGGGACAGATACCTCACGTGGAAAGCTATTGCAGAAAGATGATGCGTGGCTGAAATAAGAAAGTTGCCATGGCAAAGAAAAAGAAGGATGGATTCCAAAGATATTTAGATGTAGAAGTGAGTGAATGACGGAGCTGGTACAATTCCTCATGTTCTGTTTTGGTAGCTGAGAGGAAGAGAGAACTCTTTCCTACAATACAGAATATGACAGGAGAAGCAGCTTTGTGGAAAAAAAAATACTGAGTTCAGCTTTGGACATAGGTGAATTCCCGGTACCTGTAGGACATCGAGACACATGTAATAGAAGGTGCATATCTTGCTCTGGAACTGATGAACGTGGACTGGATGTGTCAACAGATTTCACAGTAATTGGAGTCAAGTAGGAGCGGGAGCCTTGACAATCGATCAAGATCTGTCAGACACGGGACGTAAGAACAGCAGATTGCTAAGCATAGAACCCCAGAGAACAGAGAAGCTAAGAAATCTTTTGAGAAAGAGAAGCTCATGAAGAGCTTGAACCAAATAAGACGTCCATAGAGTTTAGGAAAAAACCCAGAGGATCATATCAGTTTTGAACTTCAGTTCAAAAATACTAGCTGTATCATACCAGGCAAGTAACTAACCTCTCTAAGCCCTAACTTCTTGATTTGAAAACAGGCTTGGTTAAAGTATCAATCTCATAGTATTTACATGAGGATGATGTAATATTATATATGTAGATAAGTCATCAATATCTAGCCCATAGTAAATGCATAATAATTGCTGTTGGTGGAGAAAGTATGAATAGGAATAGAAATTATGAAGTAGTGGTAATTATAATAATTATCATCACCTCTATTTTATTATTGAGAGTTTCAAAAATAATTCAATATGATATTTTAAATTGGCAAATACTGGGAACAGACAGAAGAAGGCAAGTGCTAAAACCTGACAACTTAGCTTTTAGGTTTGATTGGTAATCTTGCTCAACCCAATTTTAGTGAGACCAGAAGACCTACTGCAATGTGGATAAGGTGTTAATGGAAGGTAAGGACACTGGGATTCATGATGTAGAGTCCTCTTTTTTGATTTTTATGGGAAGGAAAAAAATAAGGCAACATTTAGGCGTAGCCTGCTCTGCCTGGCATTTCTAGCCTGTTTCAACCTGATCCTTCATGTAACGAAATTGTTCTGCATGCAGTTGCCTTCCTTTGCTCACACTAGAAGGGCTCTTTCTAGAAGCCTGAGCCCACCCTTCTCTGATCATCTGTCTCTCCAGGACTCAACCAAAGTCCCAACTTCTCCAGGAAGTCTCCTGTCATCTCCCCTCCTTCATTCTTTCACTGACTCTCCCCTATTCACTCTTTTAGCACATATCCCCCCCCGCACCCTCTCACCCCTACAAAGCTAATATGGATTGCCTTCATGCTATTCATCTAAGTCCCAAAGGGGTCCTACCCCATGCCTCTAAGAGCAGGGATTCCAGGTCTTACTAAGTGACATAGTGCATTGCTGGAAATTGTTTTACTGATAATGATAAATTAGTTGGAATATATTATGATCTAATTGAAAGTTGCTTTTTTTATTAGCTCAGAAAATGTGATATTAGTGTCAGAACCCCAAATTTACATACACAGCTAAGTTCTTAGTGCATTCAGAGGACATTGCCTGCTGATACCTATACAATTTTATCCTTCAGTTTAGAGTAGTTTACCTTTATACCTGTTTAAATAACAAGACCGATCAGAGTTCTTCAACTGTTCTTTCCACTCTTATAATTTAATTATTTGGGTCTTTATGGAGATCAAAGCCAAAAAAAATCCATATCTATACAGAAACTTTTCTTTGTGTTTTATGAACTCTAAGGAAACTTTAAATTAAGTTATAGTAAGATTATTAGTATGTCCTCAATTAGTATTCTTATATAAATAGTTAAAATGTAAGTAGTAAAATAAAATTTCTTCAATAATAAGCTATGGAGAACAAATGACTTTAAAATGTTTCCATTATGTATTCAGTCTCAAGTTATAGAAGTATTTAATTTGGGGGCACCTGAGTGGCTCAGTCAGTTAAATGTATGATCTTTGGATCCTTGGATCCAGCCTCTGTTGGGATCCCTGCTCAGCAGGACGTCTTCTTCTCCCTCTGCTCATATGCATGCTCTCTCTCTCAAACAAATAAATAAAATCTTTAAATGTATATATACATATATATAATTTTGATTTATAAACATTAAAGAATGGCAACAAAGTAAACTAAATAAGTTTTAAACATGCACAGTTTGAGATGGGGTTTTACCAATGTGTGCACTGTTAGAGGCTGTGATGAACTTGAATGAAGTTGAAAATATATGAATTGTTGATACTATTTGAAGACAATAGGTGCATCCAATGATCATGTTACTCTCTGTGCTACAGTCTATGCTGCAAGAACAAAAGGGACAATGAAAATTATAGTATCCTATTTGCAGGCATTATCCCTCATTAGGAAACAAAGGGATCATTCTGTATTCGGTGTGATTTAGCACTTCTCATGATGAAAAATTTAGTAGAGTGAAATTGGCCCGTAGGCAGCAATACATATAATAATTAAAATTTCAAGAAACACACTTGTATGTGATCATTTTAAAAAACTGAGTTCTTGTACATTAAAGTTTTAGGAGACTTTTTTTAGGATTTTGGGAAACTTTCACGTGTGACATTAATTTGGAAGTTTGTCGCATCATTAGTGGTTAGTTTAAAGGAAGATAAGGATGAGGACTGGATTTGCAACTCTTGACCTCTTTACCTGCCCTCATAGTGATAAGGAAGACCGTTCTTCTGGAAGGGTTCACCATTCAGCAGTGTAGCCCTCTTGTGCACATACAGGTCACACACACACACACACACACACACACACACACACACGTAACTTCTATAATAATATTACAGAATATATATTTTAGCTTTGTACCCGTTGACTCCAAGTCTTTACCCCGTAAGTTATTTTTCCATGTCACAAGATAGGAAACTGAGGCACAGAGAGGTTAATAAGATATCTCAAGTGGTTTGTAGTCATTGGCAGAGCTGCGATTCAAATTCCTGCATAACGAACTCCAGACTGGTGTTTCTTCCACAAGCCCTCACTGCCCTAAGAGAGGGCAGCGTAGTCACAACAGCGACCAGTGAGGCTTCTGCCTGTTTCGGCACACGGAGGGGGGCAGGGGGCAGGGCTGGACATTCAGAAATAAAAAAATAAATAAGTGCCAGCAGTATCCTGTGCCCCTTTAACATATTATAAAACATGGAAGAAATCCTGATTCCCAGTTACAAATAAGCAGAATTTCTCCCTCATGAAGACCTTCTGTGCTCTGAAGTGAGTCCTGGAATTACCACAAACTGGGAGCTTAGTAAATTTTTCTGAAAAATCAATCTACAAGGACAGTTGGGGTCAGCTGTCGTCTGTCAAAGGCAAAGTGTAAAGCTTTACTATTCCAGAGAAATCCTTGTCAGAAGTGAATCAAGGTACTGGGCCTACTTGCTCTTCTTTCTTCTTAGGGCTCGTCACACTTCTGAGATAGCTGTTACCTCACCAGCACTTCACTTAGTGGGCTCCCCGACCCCTAGCCTTTTGAAAGGATTCTCTTCATTTTCTCACTGAATGGAAGCAGCTGTGTTCATCAGTCATGGAAAGTAATTATCTACACGGAAGATGATGCAGCCACTGCTCTAGGCTTGCATTTTTGTGAGGAAGTGAAGGTGGGAATCATTTAATCAAAGCACTGGTGAAAAATCTTCCAAAGCCAAAGTGTGTAGATCTAGGGCTGACATCTGATATGTTTTCTGGAGATAAAGGAGGCACTGAGTTTTTCTGGGTATTTTTCCTATTGTTCATCTAATACATATTGACAGTAAAAAAAAAAAAAAAAACAATACATGTTGATCAGAGGGTTGAAATGTTCTATGAGTGAACCACTAAAAATATATCTTTAAATTATTGAGATAAAATAAAGCAAAGTGATACTTTAATTACAATACAAATTAGACAATCATTTTCTTGTCTTGAAAATTTCTTTCTTATGGGATACCCAACTGTTCAGGTTTTAAGTACCTCTACCTTTGTTTTAGCTTATGTTTAGAGCTCCTACTCAGCCTAAGTGGTTTACAGACCCATTTAGGACAGGTGAACAGAAATGAATACAACTCAAAGAGTTCTGTAAAAAAAAATATGCATTTGTAAATCTAATGGCTATTTCTGCTGTGCTCTGTGAAACAGAATTTGCTAATCTGTACATTAGAGGGATCATGAAAGTGAGAAATAGGACCAGATTCCTCATATAGAACAATTATGTGGACTAGTAAGGGTACCAGAAAGTGAATTTGGCACAGGGAACAAAGCAGGCTAGCTATGAGGAGCTCCAGGGTACCATCAACTTAGAAGCCTTTTTAGGGTCCTTAAATACGAATTAGGTCTTTGAACTTTTCCCAATGCCGATTTCATTTTTACGTTCTCTACTCTTAAAAAGATCTGTTACACTTGTCCATCTGTTGTCCAGATTTCAAATGTGATTACATTGCATTCTTTCCTTTTCTCTTGTTCTTGGGGGAATCATGCCATTTTGTTGTTTTTAGTATTATAATTTTTGAGGGGCTTCCAAAAAGGGTAGAAGTATCTATGTGTAAGTTGTGTTTAATCTTCTAATCATGAACCTCAACCCTTTTTCTTTACTACACTACAGTAGTTCTTCCAAAGAGTTTTGAGTTTAGGATTTAAATTAGGATTTAACTTGGTCCCCTATCTCTACATTGGCAGTGACCAACACTTGTAAATTATTGCAACTGTTAAATAACCATCAGCGTAAAGGCATTCGTGTTGTTGGTAGAAATAGAGGAATAGCAAGGTCTGAGCTAGGTTTTCTAGGATAACTTAAGACACTGAACTAGGTCTGAAAAATACTATATCATTTCATGTGCATAAACTTCAACATACTTGACAAATTTACGTATAGAGAATGCTGGTAAGAAGGAGGAAGTAAGCAAAATGAGCCTCTGATGAATTAAATTGATGCCATTAAGTTCATGCACCTTGCTCACAGAAACGCCACGGGGTAAGGGTGGGGGCATTTGGTCCAAATCTACACTTAACCTATAATCCAGGGATGCTCCAGTCAGCTTTATATTTGGCACACTTGTGTAAATTCCCCACACACGTTTTTATCACTCTGGATGATACGTTCCATTTTTTTTTTTTTTAAGATTTTATTTATTTGACAGAGAGAAACACAGCCAGACAGGGAACACAAGCAGGGGGAGTGAGAGAGGGAGAAGCAGGCTTCCCGCTGAGCAGGGAGCCTGATGTGGAACTTGATCCCGGGTCTCTGGGATCATGACCTGAGCCGAAGGCAGTCGCTTAACCAACTGAGCCACCGAGGCGCCCCTGGATGATACGTTCTTTACCACTGCTTTTTTCACCAAAACTGATGTGGCAAGACATTTTTCATTTGGTTCACTTAGAGCCTGCTTTCATTTGTCTTGTTATTTCAGGTTCCCAGATTTCAGAGAAAACCATAGGGTGGGGGTAGAGAGTCTCTAAAAGAGGTAAAGCATCAATAATATAAGTGACAGCAAACTATTTACATTAGTGGATGAAGAGAAATCTATTTTAAAACAACCCCAGAAATTCAAATGGCACAATGAGGGCTATTTAGTGGAAGGACAGAAAGTCTTAAACTCTCAGTAAGCCAGGAGGCATCACTTTATTACAGGCAGCAGAATAACAGCTGTTCATCATTGTGTCTGGCATCGTTGAGCCTGTGTGTGTCTGTCCTCTAAACCACTGTGGCTCCCTTTGCTCGCCAGTATTTCTGTTCTTGCCAAACAGGAGTAAAGATTTCTCTTACTATACCATGAGCTGGCCTTTTATATCCACGTCTCCAGCACCTAGCACAGTGCCTCGTTCATTTCATCATAGCTACTCATAACTAACTACTTTATGATAAATGAGCCAATAAAATGGGTAGCATGTATGTATATATACATATTTTTTGATAGAAACAATTGCAGGTAAATATTGCTGCAAGTAAGTGAAATACTTGGGAAACAAAACATAGGAAGACAAATGCCCCCAATCTTTACAAGAATAGAAGGGGAGATGTGGAAAAAGGATTACGTGAAGAGTCAACCCAAAGATGTTCTTGAATTTAAAGAGTGTCAGGTAAGAATATAAACTCTTAATATCCACGGAGTCAGAACAGAGGCCTGTAAAATATTTTGTGACTATAACTCTAGCTTACAGATGAGTGGCAAACCTTAGTTTTTCTTTGAATGATTCCAACTTTACCAAATTTAAAATAACCCCAAGTAATTCCACAGAAAAGAAGTCAACTCTAAGAAGGCATGCCCCCTTCCTCATCCAGGTGTTAGGCAGATTTTTCAATAGCACCTTTATTCAGAGGCCCTAATGCAAGATTACAAACAATCACAACCATTATTTATTTAGTTTTTAACCAACATGACGTGGAAGTTGACTAAGTTGATCGAATTATTTGTTTCCCACTAGAAGTCAAAGATACACATTCAGACTGCTTCTTATTTTTCTCTAAAGCAAATTGATGGCCATTAAAATATTAATTAGGAAGGGTGGCCCAATAATCCTCATATATTAAGGCGATGCCTGCAAAGAAAATGGAACTAAAAGGAACACAAAAAGTATATACAGAATCGGAAAGATTGAGGGGTATTTAATTCATAAATTAACCAGGTTTTAACCTAATTCAATTATTTTAAACTCTGTTTAAAGTATATTTTCATTTTGGAAAAAAATCATTGTGATGGGCACTGGCTGTTTTTTGTAAGCAATGAATCATAAATTCTACCCTGGAAACCATTATTATGCTACATGTTAACTAACTATAATTTAAGTAAAAACGAAAGAAAGAAAGAAAGAAAGAAAGAAAGAAAGAAAGAAAGAAAGAAAGAAAGAAAGAAAGAGGAAAGGAAAGGAAAGGAAAGGAAAGGAAAGGAAAGGAAGGAGAGGAGAGGAGAGGAGAGGAGAGGAGAGGAGAGGAGAGGAGAGGAGAGGAAAGGAAAGGAAAGGAGGGAGGAAGGGAGGAGGGAAGAAAGGGAGGAAAAAGCATTGTTGAACATACTATTCATATTTTGTGATAATCTTCATAGAAAGTTTTCCAATCTGAACTGCAAAGCCAATCCAGAAACACATCTCATTTAAATAAGTTATTTGGACTTCCATGCCATACTTAAAAGCTTTGTGTATATTCCCTAACATTTCAGAAGATTATTCTTTCTTCTTCATTGTGGTACATCTACTTGTAAAGGTCAGACTTGGTGCTTCATCAGCTCCCTGAAAACATAAGGCTCACTTCTACCTTCCTCTGTGGTTTTCCCAAAATATCTTTAAGAAGGGAAAAAATTTAAAGATACTTCTTATAATTCAACCCTTTCTCCTCTAGTGACCTAAGAAGTCTAGGTTGGCATGCCAATTCAATCACTGTTTTCTCAGATCACCTTATGTAAATCCTATCCATAGAAAAGCTGAGTTTTTCTTTTTTTAATCCAATATATCTTGGGCACCGATTGAAACTAGGAGGCTGACAAGGTCAGTGCTGGGTTGTTACCCATATTCTTAGAACAAAGTTGGGGTGAAACAGAATTTTCTGCCTGCACAAGCTTGTCTGCATCATTGCTCCTCCTCCTTATTTCTCTGACTTTTCACAGGTAGCCTCTGTTTTAGCCCCAGGGCTAAGTTCACATTCTAGTAATACTCACATTCGAGTACTCATGATGCCTCTGTATGAAGAACTCGGTCTCTTACTCTCTTGGTCCTTGTGCCATATACATGAGGGAATTTGCCTCACTGAGGGCAGCACAAATACTCATTAACTCTGGACTTTTGTCTTCATAACATCCCAGGATTATTTGATTTTTTTGATGAGGCCTATAACAAGTTTATAAATCGGAAAGAAACCTAAGCACTTTCTAAGCTGCCATGTCTCTTAAGACTCCTCCCAGTGAAAGAGTTGTTATCCTGTGAGCTGTGTTGGCCATAAAGAACAATAAGGCTCTGATCCAGATTTTGTCCTAACATATGAAAATGCTTACATTTATATTCACAGTAGTCAGATCATTTTTCTAGCCAAAACTTTCTTCTAGAAATGGCATGGGCAAAGGGTGGAGGCAGGCCAGTGGATGGTGGTAGGAAGATGAAGTGAACCAATCATATGATTTTTTTTTTTTTTTTTTAGCTTCAGAGGTAGAACTTAGTGATTCATCAGTTGCATATAACCCCAGTGCTCATTACTTCAGGTGCCCTCCTTAATGCCCATCACCAGTTGCCCCACCCCCCACCCACCTCCCCTCCAGCAACCCTCAGTTTCCTAGAGTTAGGAATCTTATGGTTTGCCTCCCTCTCTCTTTTCATCTTATTTTATTTTCCCTTCCCTTCCACTATGTTCACCTGTTTTGTTTCTAAAATTCTTCATATGAGTGAAATCATATGGGATTTGTCTTCTTCTGACTGAATTATTTCACTCATCATAATACCCTCTAGTTCCATCCACATCCTTGCAAATGGCAAGATTTCATTCTTTTTGATGGCTGAGTAATATTCCACATGTATATATGGAATATGGAATATTATCCATTCATCTTTATCCATTTGTCTGTCAGTCATGTGATTTTTATGCATTTACTCCTGGCAGATTAGCCAAGAACAACAGCCTAGAGTAGGCACCAATGAGTGGAATACCCACGCTTAAAAATGTCTTCTTTAGGAGAAGAAAATTTAATGTCAAGAAGTCCCTCATTTATAAGAAACCTTGCCAAGATAAAATTATGCATATTTGGGGCTGAAAAACCTAATTAACACAAGTTATAACTGACAGTGTTCAGGAACAGGGGTTTATCATTGAGGTTAGGAGGAAAGAAGGAAAATGCCGAGCTGGAGGGGCAGCCTGCAAGGAGTAAGGGCTTTGAATGACCAAAAGGGGATGCGACCACCCCAGAGAACAAGTTGAAGGCCTGGACGAGGAGTACACCAAGACAGGAGGTACACAAAGTCTGCCTGCTTGGCCGCTGAGCCTGGGTCTTCGGTGAAAGCCAGGACAGAATTCCAAACACCAGGCAAGTGCAGCCTTCCCAACTAGTTCCGAAATCTTAATTCAGACCTTGAGACTACAAGCAAGCTAGGGCAGTTCTGTCCAGTTCCCTTGTTCAAGTCCATTTCATCGGGCTTCTCTAATGTCTGTCGGGTATTTCCTGTTTGAGTCCCATCGCTCACCTCTCCTGACCCTTCCCTACTGAGAAAAGACAGTTAAAAAAGGAAGAAATACGGTGTTCCCCACATTTTATTCCCTTTCTTTTCAGGAAGGTACTAACAGATTTATGAGACGATCCTCTCTTAAGAAAGCATTCTGAGAAGCTTCTATATTCCTCAAGGATAATTTTCCTATTATTCTTCAAAAGGTACTCATGAATTGGCTTTCTGTTTTTGTGAATTTTATCTCAGAAAGATTTTCCGTTTCAGTTTCTTGATGGCTCAGGGGAGAGAGAGAGAGAGAGAGAGAGAGAGAGAGAGAGAATGAATTAATTCATTGCCCTACGTCTGCAGAGCATCTGGAAAATGCATAGTTCCATACACACATAACCCAGTAGTGGAATTAATTAGCACTTTCCTCTTCATTTGGTTCTTCAGGGAATAAAAGATATTTTCCGGTAGAACTGGTCAGTATCAGTACAGCAACCAGTGAGATAGGAGTCGATGACTCAAAGATGTCTCTCCGCTTCCTTCTGAAATTGATGAGTGCAGAGCTGTTAGATTTACTGCCTGCCACTCTCATGGGACATCGTCACTGATCATGGTGAGGAAGAAGTGCAGACTAGGAAACAAATGTGCTTTCAGATTTTTTATCTGTTTATCAGCCTTTAAGTTTTTGTTGCAGCATTATCCTCTTTCTAAAACCCAGCTTAGTGCGTTCTTCCCGTGCCGGTTGTCTTAATAGCTTCAGAAGCATTCTTTTTAGTAAGCCTTTAAATCCCTTATCAGAGGTGAGCAGATCATAGGGTTCAAATATCCACAGGGAGTAAGATCCAACTCAAAATGGGAGGCTGACTCGGCTCCTTGTACATGGTTGGTGATCTTGGCTACGTTTTTTTGGAACTGTCCAAAAATCCTAATCTTTGTCTCTGGTGACATTGAATCCCACATTTGACTAATTAAAAAACATGGCTGGGACACTATACTGTTGAGCTACAGAAAAAAAAACAAAGTGTGTGTCTCGGACAATACCTATGGTCTCTGGGGGAACAAGTAGACCAGTAGTGAGCTCTGTATATGTGAACACAGGGTAGTTTTGTTGGCATTCTACAAGCTACCATATTTGCTTTGCTGTTTTAGGAAATGGAAGAGTATTGAACCACAATTTGTATAGCTGATAGAAGGGGAAAGCTCCTTAATTTTATTGCTTTTGTTCCTCAAGATTATGAAGTGCAATTCCAACTTTTAGTGTCCAGTGTGGACAACTGAGAATTATGTTACTTGGATATGATTGATTCTGTGCAAGACTCTTTGCTCATATCTGGATTTTATATGTTTATACCTAGAACCAACTTGTCCTGAAGTATGCTCTGTAGAACAGAGTCTCACATGATCCCTTCAAAAATGGGTTCCCTGGTGAAATGAGACTGGGAAATGCCACATGTCTATCCTTCCATATGTCTTAGTGCACATTCCCATATTAAAGACTCTAATATGTGTGGCACTAAAGAGCTCTGTATGCATAGCTTAATCTTTGGATATTTCTTTCCTATTTAAAGACAAGAGAGGGCTCCTGGGTGGCTCAGAGGGTTAAGCCTCTGCCTTCGGCTCAGGTAATGATCTCAGGGTCCTGGGATCGAGGCCCACATCAGGCTCTCTGCTTGGCAGGGAGCCTGCTTCCTCCTCTCTCTCTGCCTGCCTCTCTGCCTGCTTGTGATCTCTCTCTCTGTCAAATAAATAAATAAAAATCTTTAAAAAAATAAAAATAAAAAAATAAAAATAAATAAAAGACAAGAGAGGGGCGCCTGGGTGGCTCAGTTGGTTAAGCGACTGCCTTTGGCTCAGGTCATGATCCCAGAGACCTGGGATCGAGTCCCACATCGGGTTCCCTGCTCAGCAGGAAGCCTGCTCCTCCCTCTCTCACTCCCCCTGCTTGTGTTTCCTCTCTGGCTGTGTTTCTCTCTGTCAAATAAATAAAATCTTAAAAAAAAAAAAAACAAACAGGAGAAATAAAGTTTGAAAAAAAATATCTTGGGAAATACTTTCCTGAATTGTTCAGGAGAAAACCACATGAAGGGCTATGCGTTGTAGATTTTTGGAGAATGCTTTAGACAGTATTTTCAGCTTTTATAAAAGCAAAAGTAAGCATGTGTGTGCACGCCAGCACACACAGGAATTTGAATATGCAGCATTTCTCCTTTCAGCTCAGGAAAGTTGTAGAAACCTCGCCGGCCTGTGCTCAGTGTCCATGTCTGTCATCCTACAGCTGCCTCAGGAAGCCCTTCCACTTCATACTCTCAGCTCAGAGGTATTCTAGTGAAGCCTAATCTGAGGAAGAGCTCTAGAATGGAAATCATTACCCATGCAATTGATTTCATACTAAAATCGAAATCATGCGTACACTATCATTTTGACACAGCTTGGCGTGTTTCTTTTCTTTGTAAGATTTTATTTATTTATTTGAGAGAGAGACAGAGAGCACAAGTTGGGCGAGGGGCAGAGGGAGAGGAAGATGCAGATTCTCCATTGAGCAGGCAGCTCTGTGTGGGACTCTACCCGGGGCTCAGTCCCAGGATCCTGAGATCATGACTTGAGCTGAAGTCAGATGCTAACTGACTGAGCCACCCAGGCACCCCCAATTTGGTGCGTTTCCAAAGATCCTCAGTCCTGACCTCCCAGGGGACTAGCCATAAATTTTGACTGTGTAGAAAAACTACTGGTTCAGCTACTTCCTGCAACAAGAGCATGAAATTTGTTGTAGATTTCCCACATCCATGATGGTTTTAAAAAGTTCTACATATTTATGTAACAAGAGGAGACAGGTCCATCATTTGACTACATGTCTTATCAGTTAATAAGAAAACATGGAATTTACAGAGGAAAGTTTGATAGTATGTTTATGTTAGACTGTGCGTGTGTGTGTGTGTATAGCATATATGGTAAGTTTAAACCAGAGCTTCTCCATAACATGATTGACATTTTGGGCCAAATAATTCTAATTCTTTTTAGGGGGTAGAGATCCGCTGTCCAGTGCATTGTTCTATCCCCACTTCCGTGGCTCCACCCACTAGGTCCCTGTAGGTTCCCTCCCTCTCCCTTATTATGACAACTGAAACCATCTCCCAACATCACCCAATGTTATCACCAGAGCAAAATCATCTATCACCCTCCTCCCCCACACACACTGAGAACTACTTGTTGAGACTATATTATGACCTGTATGGTTTATCTAGGCCTAAAAGAATTTGTCACAGTGATCCTCAATTTTTTTTTTTTTAAGTTGAGACACAGAGAGAGAAAGAGAGAAACTTTCACCTGTGGTATGCATTTGGATTTCTACCAAATAAACACTTAGGTCCAAAACTCCTCCAAGAAATCTAGTCGTTGTCTCTTTCCACTGCTCAAAATAAATGAGCTCTTAAAGTACTTCTTACCTTTATACCATTTTCTTCAGAACTAAAAAAAAAAAAAAAAAAAAATGTTACAATTTCAGGTTTTGTGGGTATTTAAAGAAGGCTCGAGTTTCCAAGCCCTGAGTATATGAATGACTAAATTGCGAGACCTTTAAATAAAGGTTTGTTCCTCATATCCTGGTTTGTTACAAAAGTTACTCATATAGCTTGTTGACAGTGTTTATTTCAAAGTTTTTAACCCACATGGCCATTGGAGGATCACTGCAATCTTATCACTGCTACTAACAATGGCTTCTGATTTGCCATGATATATTTTTCTCTCAGTATGAGTAATTTTCTTTAAACAGACTGGAGTGATGAATTAAACACATAAAATTTTTCTAACCAGGAAGTTACTTTTAGTTTTACTTTGAAAGCGAGAGTACCCCAGTTGTAAATTATTTTTTAAACACAACATAAAGTTTTTCTAAGTTTTAAAAAGATACTAGTGTCTTTCTAAAACATGCTTATTAGAAAGTGTAGACTGTTGAACTTTACTAAAATTCAGTGGAAGATAGGTCCTTCTTCTTTCTTCACTTCCATCCATCCAAAGTTAGTTGCCAAATGAATTTTAGTAAGAAAAAGTTCTTCGACGTGGCGCTTTGGCAAAAGTTGATATCCAGGGTGCCTGGGTGGCTCAGTAGGTTAAAGCCTCTGCCTTCAGCTCAAGTCATGGTCTCAGGGTCCTGGGATCGAGCCCCACATCAGGCTCTGCTCAGTGGGGAGCCTATTTCCTCCGCTCTCTCTGCCTGCCTCTCTGCCTACTCTCTCTGTCAAATAAATAAATAAATAATTTTTTGTTTTAAAGATTTTATTTATTTGACAGACAGAAACACAGCCAGAGAGGGAACACAAGCAGGAAGAGTGAGAGAGGGAGAAGCAGGCTTCCTGCCGAGCAGGGAGCCCGATGTGGGACTCGAGCCCGGGTCTCTGGGATCATGACCTGAGCCGAAGGCAGTCACTTAACCAACTGAGCCACCCAGGCGCCCCAGTAAATAAAATCTTAAAAAAAAATAGTTAATATCCAGTCTTCTAGTTCAGGTATTCATGATATTGGCTGCTTACGGTAGGCGTCT
Source organism: Spilogale gracilis (assembly GCA_004023965.1). Lineage (NCBI taxonomy): Eukaryota > Metazoa > Chordata > Mammalia > Carnivora > Mephitidae > Spilogale > Spilogale gracilis. The sequence goes on along the minus strand of PITA01000390.1, from coordinate 181,314 downwards.
TTGGTTAGCCATTCGATTGGTTCCTGGGTAAATTTTGATATTCTAAGGATTACTCTTTTATTGCGGACAAGATTTATATTTTCCTTATAGCAATATTTATAGACTCGTTTGTATCATAATGCAGATTTTCTCTTCCACTGGCAGAAAATCCATTTCAGGGAGAGGTGTTTGTGGGGTATTTGTGAATGTTATCTCTGATTCCTAATCCATCTTTATTCATACAAATCCTTGAATAATTCTCCCAAGTTTATATTTCTTAGGCAGAATTCAGATTACGTGTTTCCCTAGCCTGTGTCCTTCATCAGTCCCTCACTTTGCCATTTATTTCCTCTTTCCCCCCTTTGTTTGTGCAAACCCTACGAAGCTGGACTTTGTCACACATACTGTCTTTCTCCTGTGCCTGTTTTCTTGTCCTTCCTTTTCCTTTTAGGCCACTGTCCTCTGCTGTACTGTACCCTTCGGGCCATGTCTTTAGTGGTCTCTCCAACTGAACGCCCTCCCTTCCCTCCTCTGAGCCCCAAGTACTGCATGCTCACGGGTTCGCCTTACATTTTGTATTATAACTTAGGTAGGGTATTCGGTCTGCCTCCTTACTAGAGTCTAGGTCTTGCAGAGGGGACTGTATGTGAACCATCCTTGAACTTCACAACATGTGCTGTGAGCTCTAGTAAAGAAAAGCAACGAATAGACAGTGTTGTATTGCTGTATGTCAGCTAAATATTTTTCCTACAATGCTGCTCTAAGACCATACTGACTTGTCTTTATACTTAATGTATCTTTTTTTTCTTTAGCAGCTAAATATGCAAAAGAATGGCTTTTATACTAAACAGAGACAGTAAAATCACCAAAGAGGCCTGTATTCGTGGCCCTGGAATAATTTTAAAGGGATCAGGCAGTCACCAACAGGTTTGATTAATTAAAAAATACACAAGTCAAGTACAAAAGCTAGCTTTGTAAAGTTAATCTGAAATAAATGAAAAGAAAATGTGACAAAACAAACATATGACACTGATGGTTTTCTACTTCATTCTGTACCTCCCCGGGACCCCTATTCTCTCCCCTTCCAGCTTTCCTCCTTCCCTCTCTCCTTCTTTACTTGTCAGACCTCAAAGGCAAGGCTTGTGTAGTCTGTCACTGGCGCAATAATCAGGAAACCAGAGGTGATTCCACATCTTTCTTTAAAGTTTAAGTCTAGAAATCAAAAACTTCCAAATCTTGGTTTTGCTGCCGACTGCACATAGAGCTGTGACGTTTATCTAAACTCAAGGCTTAAAAACAACAGTAACAACAGGCTAATTCTAAAGTGTCTTTGAGCTGTTTTCAGCGCTAACATCTTAGGATTCTAAGTGAACATTCACTCACCATATTTCAATTCCTAGAATGGCTCTTAGGCTGTCATTCCATCTTAATCCCTCCTTCCAGGCCATCAGATTTAAATAAATTTAGGTAATAATAGAAACAATTTAGGTCAAAGAAGATTTCTTCCTTTTTTTTTTTTTTTTAAACAGATTAAAGCACTTCTGGGGTTTTATTCTCTTTTCTATTTTTGTCTCAATGTGGATACAACACGTTTTCAAAAAGATAATCCAGAATCTAGCTCCAACTGTAATCCTGGGTAATTGCAATAGCAGTGTGTTGTGGAAATGTGCATGGTGCGGTAATACAACTAGGAATTAGAAAACAACCTCAGTTCACAGGGAATTAAATGGTGCTAAACCGGTTACTCTGAGAGGTGCTTGGAGCACTGCTTACATTTCCCCCATAGAGTTTCCTCGGGTGGGGGGAGATGTCTGGCGCCACAAAAGGAATTAGGCTCTGGTTTGAACAGAGACCTTCAGGCTATTAAATTTATTTTAAGAATGTGTTGCCAGAGATCTAATAAATTTATATAATTTGTTGCTTCAGGGGGTGCATGCAAGTAGTCTTGTTGCGCCAGGTGTTTTGTTTTGTGTTTTTTTTTTTCCTTTCCCCAGAGGCAGGAGAGGGTGTGGATCTTCTTGACGAAACTCCACTCAGCTTTTGATAAAGCAGTTATTGTTTCTATGAAAGTATAGGGTTTTGTTTTTTTTTTTAATTCTATTTGTTGGTGTGCCTGGGTGCCTCGGTTGGTTGAGTGACTGACTCTCGAATCCAGCTCAGGTAGGGGCCACAGAGTGGTGGATCGAGCCCCACGTTGGATCAGCGTTGAGGGAGTAGGTCAGTTTGGGATTTGGCCCCCTGCCCCTCTCCCGCCTCATGTGTGCTCATGATGTCTTGCTCTATAAATAAATAAATAAATAATAAATAAACCTTTTTAAAATTTTTAAATTCTATTTAATGGGAAAAATAGGATGAAAACTATTTCTGAGCTTCTTTAAAGAGGAATAATCAAGTCCCCTCTAAAATTTAAAATATATAAAATGCAAATAAAAATAAAATTTGAAATATATATGTGTGTACATAGATAGATATCTATATAGATATATATAATTTCATACTACTTTAAGCAGATGTTTTATGATCTCTTTGTTGAAGAACAACAATATTTGAAATCACAGGTTGTTAAAAAGTCCACTAGACTAGACCTGAAAACCCCTAGGAATTTACTCCTCTTCTGCCAATGGCTTTTTGCTAATCTTATTCAAATCACAGCTTTCTGGATCTTGGTAAAATCTGGTAGGGAGAAAATAGGCAAATATGCAATCCAGGCTTCATTCTTGCTCCAAAGTGCTTGAAGTTTATATTTGCCTTGTTCACCTGCATGATCATTTCTTGAATTAGTTTGTGTTCTTGTTTAAAGAACAGCATCACACTTTCATTCTCAGAACAAAGTTTCCTTGGCCACTGAGATGACTAAGTTAGCTTTAATTTCCATTGCACGTGATCATGGAGTAACGTGCCTGCTGTAAATGAGAGCTCACCTTGCAATTCCCTGTTTGCTCTGTTCTTTGTCTTCTGTGGAGGTACACCTCAACTCCTTATCCTCGCCGTGCATACCCACAGGGAAGGCATTCATTCCACTGGGTTTAAACTTCTAATTAAGAAAGCAAAATACTGCACAGTTAAATCAAGTTTAGATTAAGGAAAAATTTTTTTTAAGCCTGAGGTTCACGGGAGATGAAAACTCATGGTTCTCCTCCATTTCTTTTCTTTTTGTTACAGCGGCTGAAAATAGGTACATTCCAACTCCTTTTGGGGAGAGGCGGAGCGGGGGAGGATGGAGTTGGGGGAGAGGAACACGCTGAAGAAAACAGGAAGGATTTCTGCAGGCTTAGGCTTGCCACTCTGACCCAGCTGTGGCCTGATGGAGCACTTCATTCAGCCTAGAAGGGTTTTCCTTCCAGCTTCCCAGGCTTTTTGGCTGTGGCCCCATGTTGTTCATTCATAAAACAAGGGGGTCTTACTCTTAGCTTCTGTTAATTTTTCTATGATTTAGTCTCAAGTGTTTGGAAACTGTCCTTTATACCCTTTGTTTCCCCACTGGATTCTTAGCATTTGCAGGCCTCACTATGCATTAGCATGAGAAGTTTTGCTGCTGGCAGAGGAAAAACACTCGGATCCTCAGGTTTGCTTCTCTTCTAGAGCACCCATTTATAAATTAAATTTGAGCAAATTAAAAATGAGTTAGAGTCATCTGTAAATAGAATACAGACCTAAATGAAGTAATCTGGTTACTCAGTGGAAGTATGTATATAGAAGGAATACTAGCATGTGAATTCTAGGTCTATCCCATACTTGAGAAGTTAAAGTAAATAATTCGGCCTGACAGTATTTTCCTTCTTCATAGAATGTGGGAATGCCTAATTGGCAGGGTTATTGTTGTGATACTCATTGAGATAGTGTGTGTATTCCCAAAATGACCCTGACCGTGGCCCCATTGTGTCTATCCCTCCTCTCCAAGAGTTTTCCAAGGTCCCCAGTGCAGAGCTGGCATTCAGCTCATTTACATCTGAACTGGAGTGAGTTTTAGTTGTTTTTGGCCAGGGTCTCTTATGATTGGTCAGTGCCCGTGTTGTGCCGATTCTAGTTGGTCAGGCTCATGTTTCTGCTCAAGAGTGGGTGTTCCCCACACTAAGCCCAGCCCACAATGTCGCCATAGCTCTGCCTGGAATCCCATTGGATGTGTTCCTCGGCCTCAAAGCAGGGACCTGCCTATGGCCCCAGAAACCACCAGGAGTGGGCATCAGTGGTGAACTTTTCCGTTATTGTGTATCGAATGAAAAGGATGTCCAAAAGAGTGCTGCCTGGAACCTGGTATGAAAGAGATTCAGTATCTCTTTATATTTCCACTTACGTGGGAACCAAAAGTTCATTCAGGAGCCTGGGCATGAATTCGAGATGAGTAATACCCTTACCCTGTGCTCTGAATCTCCCTCTACTTTGCTCTGATGTTTAAAACTTTGTATAGCGTCTACTTTATTGTGTCTGAGGGGTCCGTATCTATGATAATGAGCTCCTTCTCCAGAGGCTCCTTCTAGCCCAAGGAAATCAGCTTCCACGGGGTCTGGTACTCCAGTTCAGCAAACAAACCTAGATGGGCACGAATCCCAATTGGGAGCTGTGCTTCAACTGAGATCCCAGAACAAATTATTCTCTAGCAGGATTAGGAAGTATTCTGCAACGTGTCCTGTCTTCCTGTACGTTAAAAAGTATCGGGGAGCCTGGCTAGCTCAGTGGAGAGAACACGTGACTTTTGATCTTGATGTCGTGAGTTAGAGCCCCACTTTGGGCATAGAGTCTACTTACAAAAATCACCCTCTACGTTCTGTGTATTCTGAGAATATGGCAGCTAGCCACGCGGGAGCCAGTGTACCCCTCATGCCGGGGCCACACTGTGTCTGCAGACTAATGCTGTCTTGCCCAGGCAGGGAAGCCACCACTGCCCATCTGACAAGGCCGTGGAGGTTCCTTTCAGTTCACACTCCTGCTCTTGTGCCAGGGAAACAGTTGACCGCAGGGAGGCGAAATGTGTGTGGACGCAGAACACTTTTCCACTCCTTGTGCTCTGTTTTGTCTTGTCTCAAAGGGTTAACTTGTTGTAGCGTGTCTTGAGTAAGTACGCTGATTCTTGTTATTTGCAGTAGTCATGTTCTATTTAATCGCAGCAAATATTGAGCGATTGCTTCTGGGGGAAACACAGAGGAAAGCTCCCTGCAAGCTTCTGGTCGCAACCTTTTGTTATTCAGTCAACATATAAACCTTGTTTTATATGTTGTAGATTCATTGACATTAAACGTGCACAACCATGCTCTAGAAGTTATGTTACACATGTATTTTCTCCTGAGGACACGTCATAGCTTCCTTGTGCTTAGGAAAACCGAACAGCACTTTGGCACTATGATCGTGCATTATTTTAATCAGTGAAATCACCAATATAAAGCATAAAAATGCAGAAAGTTTGGCACTAAGTGGACTGTGAAAAGAACCCTGGTGTCATGTATGAAACCAGAAGGCAGAAAAGAGCATCAAGCGAGGTAGATTCTTTAAGCCTACTCTGCAATGAGCACCATACCCCTGCCAGTACTGATTTTGGGGTCACACATAAATTTTAGTGAGTAGACGAATCTGCAAATACAGAATCCAGGAATAGTGGGCATCCGCTGTATACTAACCTCTGGTAGAGTTGATGAATAGGAATGCAACTCTTTGGAATTTCATAAACAAAGATGATCATCCATCTATGATGGGTCTATAAATCACGTCCCTAAGGAGCAAAACTGCACATAAGAAAGTGAATTGAGATCTTAGCTTCTAATGTGAACACAGGTCTATTTGCCAGCCCCATCCCTACCTCTACCTTATCTGGCAACTTCCTTAGATCCTACAGAAAAGTGTGAGCTAATCCACACTCCAGCGCCAGGCCCTGCTGGTCATGTGACAATGACCAAGACCTCACAGCTCCATTTATGCTTTCAGTTATGAGGGATGTGCTTCTAGGATCCTTACCTGAGAATAGCCTAAAAACCCACACCACATGCGATCAACATGTGCTGCGTGTATTTTTCTCCACCTCTGGGTCTTTGGCACACTACTTCTCTTTCTGTGCATTTCTCTATCAAGTCTCTGCATCTGTAAATCGGACACCTTGATCTGAGCTGAAGCGTTTTCAGAATGAATAAGGCAATGGGAATATGGTGGCATGTGGGGGGCGGGTGTACATATTGAGGGAGGAAAATGATATATCCGTTATCAAAAGTCACTACTAAAAAAATTATTAAGTAGCCTACAAAAGTATAAACTCTATTGACAATGTTTCTGGATCTGCCCCCCATTTCTTCAGGAGCTCTGTCAGTCACACAAAGGCACAGGAGCCTTTAGGTCAAGATTTTTCATCTCTGGAGGGCAGGGTTGTAGCAGGATGAATGCACACCCCTACCCTCCACCCTTAGGGGGTTTAAAGCATCTTGATCACTTCCTGTTTGTCTTTACTATCCAATCACTTCCATAGAAAAAGAGAAGGAAATGAATATATAGTAAATGTCCTGAACTCTGCCCAAACTGAATTCCCTGAAGTTTCCTTCTTACTGGGTTTCTTATCTCTGTTCTTATACTTAATCTTCCAGGAACACCCATTTCTCCCCATCTCTGTGATTGTCCAAATACCACCCTGTTCTTAAGGCCCCATTTAAACACCATCTCTTTTATGTATTTGTCTTTGATGCCCTCAGGTTAAAGCAATCCCTCACTCTGTGAACTCCCACAGCGCAATATCAGTGTCTCTTCCATAGCATTTGTCAATCTTTAGCTTGTACACTTATCTGTGTATTGATGCCATCTCCCAGCACTGAATGTCAACTCTCCCCAGCGAGGGGAGGGATGTTTCAAAGCCAAGTTGACTTTGGCTTTGCTTCCAGGGGTTTCAGTAAACTATGAAATTCACTGATGAAGGACCAGAGGACAGGGCTCCAGGAGCTCTCAAAGTTTCTTGTACAGAAGTTTTTTTTTTTTTTTTTTTTTGTGTGTGTGTGTGTGTGTGTGTTTTAAGATTTTATTTATTTGACAGAGAGAAACACAGCCAGAGAGGGAACACAAGCAGGGGGAGTGAGAGAGGGAGAAGCAAGCTTCCCGCCGAGCGGGGAGCCTGATGTGGGACTTGATCCCCGGTCTCCGGGATCATGACCTGAGCCGAAGGCAGTCGCCCAACCCACTGAGCCACCCAGGTGCCCCATGTGTTTTGTTTTTTAAAGATTTCATTTATTTATTTGACAGAGAGAAAGAAAGACAGTGAGAGAGGGAATACAAGCAGAGGGAATGGGAGAGGGAGAAGCAGGCTCCCCCTGATGCGGGGGACTTGATTCACAGGACCCTGGGATCATGACCTGAGCCAAAGGCAGATGCTTAATGACTGAGCCACCCAGGCATCCCCTTCTATGGAAGATTTAAGGCAAAGCAAAGTTTAAAAGAGCATCATCCCTAGGGGTGCGGGTGGTGTAGACATCTAAGCATCCTGCTCAGCAAAGTTTAAAAGAGCATCATCCCTAGGGGTGCGGGTGGTGTAGACATCTAAGCATCCTGCTCATGAGACTGAGCCCTGTGTGGGACTCCACATTCAGCGAGGAGTCTCTTTGGGATTCTCTGTCCCCCTGCCCCTCCTCATGTGTGCACGCTCTCACTCTCTTTCTCTCTCTCTCTCTCGCAAATAAATTAATTTTTAAAAAAAAGACCATTCTAACACAGAAATGACAATGACATAAGTGCCCTATTTTAGCTTTAGTTTTTGATTTTTCACTAGAATTAACATAGATGTTGATAGAAACTGTGTGGTTGTTACCCACGGTCCTTGCCTTCTAAGAGAACAGGACTGCTTAAAACTCATTATCTTATTTTCCCAGATGCCTTAGTCTTTTCTAATATAAATATCTACTTCTGTTTGCTGATTTAAAAGACAATATCCAGCTTTTTAAAAGGGCTGTAGAGTTGATTGCCGGTTCAGCTTTCAGTCTGAACTTTATTCTGGACAAATGAAATGTTAGCAGGCTAGAAATATCTAAAGTAGAATTATATTCTATCAGCAACTAACTTTTCTCCAAGAAAAATACTTGTGAAAACACTTTTGAAAAAAGTTGTCAAAGCTAAACAGACACCCAGAAATTACCCTGATCAAGACAAGAGTTGTGACGTTTGTTTTCTGTTTTTTTTTTAATTTAAATTTATTTTATTTTTTCAGTGTTCCAAGATTCATTGCTCATGCCCCACACCCAGTGCTCCACCCAATAGGTGCCCTTAGTTTTTGTATTGAAGATGTGTACTTTGTCTTTAGAGAAACCCTGCAGCCCTGTGCTGGTAGGGAGGGCTAATTGAAGGTCGTGATTCTTTGTTATTCTAAAAAAAAAAAAAAAAAAAAAAAAAAAGGTCATGTGTTCCCATTGAAAAAGAAAATGAAGAATCCTAAAGACCAGCTGTGAAAGTTCAAAAGAGCTCTTTTCATCAAACCCTTAATAGCTTTAGTGTCAGGCTTTGGGGACAAAGCCTATGGGAGTGTAGTTATCAGCTGTGAGGCACCTGTTCTATGGATTTATGACCACAGTTAGGGACTTCAGCTTGTTTCCAGTGAGACGTTGAGACTCGCTCCTTGTGCGTTACAGACGACAGTCTGTTTTAGTAACTAAAATAAGTGACAAAATCAAGTAAGAAACAAAAATAAAATTAAATAATAAAATAATAAATGAAATGAGTGGAAAAATTTGTCAATTTCTTAAGTCAGTTTCACCTACGATTTCACATTCAGTAAACTGCAGCAATTGCTATTCAAAGTATTACCCTTTATTGTTTCCACATACCGAGGTTCTAGAGGAGTTCACGTGGCATGTGATAAATGAGTAAATAATGTGTCTTTTCATTCTTTAGATAAAATACAGAGTTCAACTGTGCAAGGCCAGTTTTAATAAGAAGAATTGCAATAAACCACAGCTTAGTCCCTCAGATCCCTGTACCACTCCTGCATGAGAAACAGTACCTTAGATTTTACAACTTCCACAATGCAATAGGATTCATATGTATATGAAATCAGAGGTGATGTAGCATTTAATTTATTCAGCATTAAGCTTTAGACACTTAACCTCATATTCTGTAGCAAAATATGTACTTAAAAAGCCCAGGTTTAGAGTGAATGCTAAACATCTCAAACAATTACCCTAGAGCATGTCACTGTCTCACAAAGCAAAGTTTCCCAGTACTGTGCCTGAATCCTGTTTCACAGAAAATCTCAAAGCAGCAGACATATGAAATCCCGGCAAACTTGTTGAGCTGTGTGTCACTCGAAACCCTTGGTTATAACCCATAACCTGGCACCTTCATCATTCTAGAACATAAGCACCAACCCAAAAACATTTTACACATTTGTAAGTAGGGATGAAGTTAGCTACTTCTAAGATCATCCAAGGGACTTCCTAATGGAAGGAAAGGGTTAAATAGGCGGGGACTCATCAATACCCCTGCAGGTGTCATTTAGGTAAATACAAATCCCAGTGATTTACATTCATAGGTAATCATTTAAAGCCTTCACATAGTGCTTAAGAAGAGAAGTATGCAGAACATTTTAGAAAGGCTATTATTAAAAACAATTACCTTTTTTTTTTTTCAAGAAAAAGACTCAGTACTGAGAGAGTTCCGTTACATTTATGTAGGACATTTACATTGCCCAAGAAATGAAGCACTACTAAATATCTTTGAACAGACTGTAGAGTATCTAATTCACTCAGGAGGCATTTTTATAACATTAAGCAAAAGGAACTCCCTGCCCTCCTGGATGTTGAGTTGCAAAATGGGGAGACAAAATGAAGAGACAAAAAAGTCAACCTATCTAGGGTATGAGGTTATGGAAAGCACTGTGGAGAAAAATGAATCCCAATAAAGGGCTTAGAGCCTGCTGCAGTTTGCACTGGGGGCTGTTTTATATAGATGTCAAGGGAAGGCCTATTGACTCCATATTCCTAAAACATGTAGTATTTAGAAGTGTGATATTTTCTGACTATTCAAGGAAGAGGATTAGAATCAAAGCTTACAATGAGATAAAAAGTATCAAAATTTAGAAAAAAAAATTGTGTGCTTAATGATCTCTTCTTGGATGTAAAGAAAAGAAATAGCAATAAAGCATTCAGAACTATCAACTAAAATTCATTGTTGAATGTAAGAGTTACTGAAGAGGTCAGGCATTATTAGTCTGAAGTCAAAACGGAAGTATGTGCTTTGTGTAAGCTGAAAACTATTACCAAAAAAAAAAAAAAAAAGAATGAAACAAGCAGGAGTCACAAAACAGCCACTCGACTCCTAAAAAATCATACTTATTACACAGGTTTCTAAAGTTCTCCTTGTGTCACAGATGTTACTTTGGACTTGGAGACTAGGATGAATTGACCAACGCCAGGCTTGAGGAGCTCAATCAGTTAGAAGAAGCACACATAGGCACGTAGATAAAGAATTACGATTACTTGGGCACCTGGGTGGCTTAGTTAGTTAAGGGTCTGCCTTCTGTTCATGTCATGATCCCGGGGTCCTGGGATCCAGCCCTGCATCAGGCTCCCCACTCCGCCAGTAGTCTGCTTCTCGCTCTGCTCCTCCCCCATTTTTGTGCGCTTTCTCTCTCCAACTCACTTTCTCTTTCTCAAATAAATAAATAAAGTCTTTATTAAAAAAAAAGAATTATAGTTAGTCTGAGTGGTGAGGTAAGAGAAATACACACAGCATGCTAACCTGGCAACAGAAAAGTGAAAGGTGTTCTGTGCACATTACAGCGCATGCAAGAGACTGAACCATATTCAGAAAACGCTGAGAAGTTGGGTGTCACTGCATGTTCTATAGCAGCGACGGGCTGTGAGGCTGGAGGTGTAAGGATGGACAATGAGTGGCTTGGCAGAGCATGACAAGAAGTCTGGAGAAACATCTGGGACTTGATGGAGCCACAGCCTAAATGAGAGAGAAGTGTGGCATAAAAATGTCTTCATGTAATAATTAGTTAAGAAGTTAGAAACGTCTTATGTGTTAATTCCATTGATTAAGTGTTATTCTGGTCTTTCTTACCTATTACTGTCTGGAAGAAATGTTCCAAAGAGTAGGACATAAACACAATAATTTAAAACATATTTTTAGAGGCTGTAAAACTAAATATTGTCAATAGTAAAAGAATAAATGGCCATGCTCAATCTCTAACAAAAATTAGCACAATTTGGTACAATTAGTAAATTTGTACAATTAAGCAGGAGAGAATATCCACTAATATGCAAAACTGCAAAGTAATGAATAAGTGAACAGCTGCAGAATCACACCCAGATGAGAGGACTCGAGTCTTCGCGGGAGGCTTCATGAGGGAGGTGGTAGAGGGAGCCGGTGAAGAGTGGAAGATATGAGCAAAAGAATGATGCATGGTCATTTTCGGCGGGGGACAGAGGTGACAGGAGGAATGGGTGAACCTGGCAAATCCAAGGCCCAGCGGGCTCTTGGCTGGATGAGGGGTGAGTAGAGTCAAGAGCAGCGGGTATAAGACAGGGTAGGTCAAGATGAAGCTGGAAATCGCAAGGATGGCCTGCTTTGATTGCGCGAAGTTGCTGCGGGGAAACCGGGCAAAGGCGCACCACGTGCAAGGAGCAGGAGTCTGGGCACGTGGGCTGGATTTGAGCATGCGCAGTGCGGCAGGGGCCAGCGCGAAGGCGAGGGGCGGAGGCTGCCCTCTGCATCTCCGTGCGTCGCGGAGCTGCATGCAGACCTGGCGGGTCTCAGTCGGTTCTCACTCCCGATGCACGTGTTAGTTAATATTACCTTCCTTGAAGCTCCAGAGAAGACAAAGCTCCAGGGAGCAACCTTGCCCGGACAGCAGATGGGAAATGAAGTAGGCCTTGGACTTAAGTGCCAAGGCAGCCCCCGCCCGCCAGGGCCTCTCCTCTCCACACCAGCACCCCGTGTCTAGGAGATGGTAGGCATAGTAAGATCCTAAGGACAGAATGGGACGTGAACTTCCTGCTCTCCAATCCTTTTATATTTTCTGTCTAAAAAATGGGACCGTCCACAATCCTGTCAAGTTAGCACACCAAGGAGCACCACATTTGTAATGCCTCATTTTACAAACTACTCCATTCATGGCTTCAGTACCGTCTATTTCTGTGTCTTGAAATGCCTTGAGGATCCCAACAAAAGTTTCACATTTATTGTTTAATGACTGAATAATATTTTATTGATTTGAACGTACCACAAAAACTCAAAAACTTTTTTAGGTTCGGGAGCCTACTACAGAAAATACTGCAACAGAGACTTCCTTACAAATCTATTTTGTAATTACTCTTTCCACGGAAAAGAACTTACAGGATCTAAAGGTACCAAGGTCTTTTTGTCTCTGTTGCCCTGTAGCCTCTTAAAAGGCTTGTGCTAATTTACAATTCAAACAACAATAAACAAAACCAATCTCCCTACATAATCTCTGCTGCACTGGATGTTCCCATTCATCCTTGCTACTTGTCAATTGATAACTCCAAGTCAGTGCGACTTTTATTTTTTAAAAAATTTCTAGCCAAGATGACCCTTCTTCCATGTGCTTGTTGGCTCACTGTATTTCTCCTTGCACAGGTTTTGTTTTTGTTTTTTTGTTTTTTGTTTTTTTTTCCTCTCAGTCCATTAAAGTTCTTATGTGTTCCTGTCTCACTTCTTTTCCTCTAGGGTAGCTCTCTCTATGTGAACTCAGAAGAGAAGAAACTAGAATTAAAATGGTGCCTCTAGCTGTTTATTATTTGGGCTTTTTTCCACCCTTTTCCAGAAAGGCTTAAAAGAAATTACCAGTGCCTTTGTTTATAAACCTCACTTTACTCTGAAATAATTGGTGTAGATCAAAGGAAGTGGAAGGATACTGCAGAGTGATCAGCTGATAACCATTTCTCCTTTCATTTTCCTAGCCTTGCAGCTTTCACATTAGAGAGATCACACACAGCCCCCTTCCTCCTGATAGGCAGTCAGCTCCGTTTTGGTGGGGAGGTGGGAGGGGAGAGCCTTATCTTGAGAGTAGAATGGAATCAAGGAAAAGAGCTGTCTGTTTGCCCTAAGGAATGGAATGGAGTATAGTGGGGAAGGGAGAAGAAGGGATATTTGTTTTTTCTTAAGTGGTTATAATTAAAGCCTTCCACCCAATTGCTCGGTGAACCAGAAAAAGGTATTTGTGCAGTTGTGTGTGTGTTTTAACATCACAAATGAGCCTTGCCGCCTTCTTTATAGAAAAACTTGCTCTCCAGCGGCACCTTGTGGGGAAGTGGGTTATACTGCGATTCAGATACTTGACGGGTACCTTTAAATGAAACTGCTTCAGGTGATTGTGTGCTCCTTCCCCATTACCCACTTTGCCTTCTAAACACAAAGGATTTTTGTGAAGGATTATGTCAGCTGTTGTATTTTTGTAGAACAGTCTTTGAACAGTAAACTGTATCTCCAGGTATGTATCCTGGAGTTGCTTGTCAAGCCAAGTAACTGTAGTGATTCTTAATGTTGCATTGTTAAAGTCATCTGTGGAATTTGTAAGGTCAGTCATTCAAGAAAGCACTGATTTGGCCTTTTAAATTTTTGTTTTCCAGGTGGAAACAAATTAACCAAGCAGCGTTTTCATCTGAATTGGGCATGGATCTCCTTTGAAAAGGAATATTACTTGATCAATGAGGACTCCAAATTTCTAGATGTCGTTCTTAAACGTAGAGGTTACTTGGGAGAGACGTCATTTATAAGTAAGTTTAATTTGCACTGCTGTCTCAAAATTTTCCTTCTTCTAGCAAAAGTTCATAATTTTACAATGATTAAAATATGTTCAGTTTACTGCTGTAGTTCTAAAGTTTAGGGAGATGTTGACATTTAAAGGTTCTTTAACTGCTAAAGAAATATGCCAAGAGTTTTGTGTCCGGGCTAAATCATAGAGACAAAAGGCTGCAAAAATAGAAAATGTGTAACCAATTAACATACCTCTCCAAATCTACTACTTACATATGATCTTTCTCTGATGTAAATAACCTTACAAAAATGGCAGTAATCCCTCATAAGTTAAAAAATTATAAATGTCACTAGTCCTTAGAAGAGGCTTAGGGGGGTACCTGGGTGGCTCAGTTGGTTAAGTGACTGCCTTTGCCTCCGGTCATGATCCCGGAGACCCAGAATCGAGCCCCACATCGGGCTCCCTGATCGGCGGGAAGCCTGCTTCTCCCTCTCTCACTCCCCTCTGCTTGTGTTCCCTCTCTGACTGTGTTTCTCTCTGTCAAATAAATAAAATCTTAAAAAAAAAAAAAAAAGAAGAGGCTTAGGGAGATTTGTAATTTAACCATGAGATACAAATCTGCAGAAATGTCAATGTAAAACCTGTATGAGGGCCACTTTAATAATAAGTAAATGAAAAACCATTCAGTAACCTATTAGGCATTAAGGTGTAATTTACTATTTGTTTCTTGCATTGGAGTGCTTTGCTAGGTAACTAAAAGTTTACATAAAAGCCCTACATAAAAGATGTAAATACTAATCATTTTCTGCTGCTTAACCCTTTTAAATAAAACTGAGTCAAAAGCAAAGAAGAAAGCCTTTTTCCAAGCCGTTCAAGTTCACCTTCAATTTCACGCAGACACAAATAGAGAAAAGTAGGTATATTGGGAATTTTAAGCGGTAACACCACTGGCACAAAATATTTAGCACATCGATAAAAACGGATAGCACCCCAAGCAATATGTTATATTTGGTAGCATGGGTTTTATAGACATTTAGGCTTATCGAATTTTCTCGAGGTGAAAGAGCTTTCATTGAGTGAGAGTGTCAATTAAGGTAGGAATCTAAGAAAATGTTGGCAACAAAAAAATAAAAACCGGGCAATCCTGTGTTTGTCTGTAAAACAATTATTTGAAATTTTACTGGTCCATGAAATTCAAAAGCCTTAAGGAGTAGATCCCTATTCACCCATACACACCTACACACACACACACACACACACACAGCATACATACCTTAACCACAGCCACAATCCCCTCCACCCCCCACCATGTTCCCTCTGACCTTCAGATGACCTTTGGATTATTTTTAAAGTGCTTTTTGTTTGTTAACTGTAGAGGAAAGATTTTCACACCATGCTCTGCTGATCCCTTAAGGTTATTTTGCTCAAGGGGGGCTGGTCCACCTGTAAACCTTCTGCAGTCAGGACAGCTCTGCTTCCATCTTTATTCGCACGTACCTCTTCTCAGCTGTCATTTCCATTCTCTGTGTCAAACCTTCAAAAGCCCTGTGAACACTTTTACTGCTCCCTCTAGAAGCATGTTTTCTCTGCGCCCACACACGTGCTCTACAGAGCTGGAATCTGATTCTGTTTTACTTATTGTCAGTGAGTGATGAGCCTTCACTGTTCTTTGTGCTTGAAAATATGGGGAAAATAATAGCAAAAAACAGAGAACCTTAGCAATTCTTAAGGATGCCTCCGTCTGTTTACATTTTGTCTGAATTCCTGATGAGTGTATTAGTTTACTCACTTACACAGAGCCCCTGAAAGTTATGAGAAACTTACTAGTGGAAAGATATTTTTAAAACTATCTTTTCACATTCTTCTCTTCATTTTCTTTTTTTTTTTTTTAAGATTTTTTTAATTTATTTGACAGAGCGAGAGATCACAAGTAGGCAGAGAGGCAGGCAGAGAGAGAAGAGGAAGTAGGCTCCCTGCTGAGCAGAGAGCCCAATGTGGGCCTCAATCCCAGGACCCTGAGATCATGACCTGAGCCGAAAGCAGAGGCTTTAACCCACTGAGCCACCCAGGAGCCCCATTTTCTTTTTTTTTTTTTTTTGAAGCAGAATCCTAAAACATCGGAAGAGAACTCTTTTTTTTTTTTCTCCTGACATTATTTTTTCCACCAACTATTATTTCTTCTGTGTTGAGATGAGCACCAGCCGTTCTACAAAGGCTCTTTAGCTTTACTTGGTTAACCTCACACATTACTTAGTAACCTGGGGAGATAGGAAGTTGGCAAGACGTGT
>PITA01000390.1:152376-165272 GCA_004023965.1 Spilogale gracilis | reverse complement strand
ATTAGTTTGCTTGATATCTAAAGGCACTTGCCTTCAGGAGCACAGTTAATAAATCATGAATTGCATGAAATGTATATATGTGTTTTCTCAGAGATGATTATTCATTTTATAACCAATATAACCCATTAATAAATTAAATATGTCTGTGCATTTTGTAAAGGTATTTGAATTTCAAAGATCTTACTGCTACTGGTTATTGAGCATTTACTAAATACAAGATAGTTCATTAAGCATATTAGGTACTGCACCTTTATCTTTTACTCCTTAAAACTTACTCACTAACTCAACCTAATAGTTTCTGGAGTGCTTTCTGAGTGCCAGACACAGTGTTACATAGTGGGCTATGAGCTGGCAATAATAGCTAACATTTATTGAGTTCTTCCTACGTTCCAGCCCTAGTTACCATACCTTCCACAGTCAACCCCCTAAGAGGAGTGTCAGGATAGCCCTCATTACGCAGGTGAAGAAGCAAAGAGGTTGTCACAGCTACTAAGGGGCAGAGCCGAGATTTGGCTACAGGGCTGACCTTTTTTTTTTTTTTTTTTAAGATTTCATTTATTTATTTGACAGAGAGAGAGAGAGAGAGATCACAAGTAGGCAGAGAGGCAGGCAGAGAGAGAGGAGGAAGCAGGCTCCCTGCCAAGCAGAGAGCCCAATGCGGGCCTGGATCCTAGGATCCTGAGATCATAAGCTGAGCAGAAGGCAGAGGCTTTACCCCCTGAGCCACCCAGGCACCCCAGGGCTGATTTTCTTAACTATCACGCTATGGTGCTTCTTAAACCCTCCACACCTAAGGAAGAAGTGCATAACCTGCCATGATCTCATTGCCTCTTTGTGGTCCAGGTGGATATGAAATCTGCTCTCATTCCCAGAGTACCTCGCTTGACCTCCATGCCATTCTTTCGTGCTAGAGGAAAAGATGCGATTGTGGTTTCGCTTAGTAAATCAAAGTAATATGTTTTGTTTAATAATTAATTCTCTTTGAAAAAAATAAACACATAAATTGAAGCCCATTTTGTAAGCTTTTTGATTTCCAGAATTATTCTTGCCCCATCTAATCATGTTACCTATAATATATATGGTTTACCAGCTGAATATTTATATCTCCAAGTGAGAGCATTCTTTGAGCACTCTTTACTTGACTGCCTCATCTACCACATTAGATTAAAATGTAGACTAATCTGTGTCCTCCACAGTTTGTAGGCCATTTTTTCATCCTTTATTAAAATGAGCACCTATATAAAGGGCCCTATGGAGGTATGAAGTATTTAGTATGCGTCTACCTACCCTCAGATTTTAATGTACATAAGATATACCTGGATCTTGCTAAAATGTTGATTCTGATTTGGGGGCTCTGGGAAAGGCCTGAAATTCTGCATTTCTAACAAGCTCTCAGATGTTGCCTATGCTGCTGGTCCATGGATCACCCTGTAAGTAACAAGATAAATTAGCACTACACTCAGAATAGATACTGTGTGTTAATTATAAAAAGGAAATCTTTATTTTTTATCCAAAGCAAGTTTAGTATTTCCTCTCAGTCTTATTTTATCCTCTAAAAGTGTAACCTGTCCTTCTTAGTTTTATCTCATGTTTGAGAAGCATATCAACAGTTTAAGGCAGTAATCTTTTTTTTTACAAAAAAAAGGGATACCTGGATGGCTCAGTCAGAACAGCATGTGACTCTTGATCATGGGGTTGTGAGTTTGAGCCCCATATTCAGTGTAGAGATTACTTACAAAACTAACCTCTTGAGAAAAGAAATGTAGCTGTGCCTTGAGAAAAGAGAAGAATAAATGCAAAAGTACAAAAGACACAGACAACAGAAAACACAGTTTTTCAGTCAGTTAAGTATCTGCCTTCACCTCAGATCATGATGCCAGGATCCTGGAATCAAGCCCTTCCTCCGGCTCCCTGCTCAGCTGGGAGTCTGCTTGTTCCTCTGCCCCTCCCCCCTGCTCCTGCTTTCTTTCTTTCTCTTTCTCTCTCCCTTCTCAAATAAATAAAATCTCTTTTTTTTTTAAAGGTTTTTGTTCTGTTTTTATTTTCTTTTTTTGTCACTGACAGAGAGAGGTAGAGAGAGAGCACAGCAGGGGGAGCAGCAGGCAGAGGGAGAAGCAGACTCCCTGCTGAGCAAGGAGCCCAATGTGAGACTGGATCCCAGGACCTGGGATTATGACCTGAGCCCAAGGCAGACGCATAACCAACTGATCCATCCAGGGGTCCCTAAATAAATAAAATCTTTAAAAATAAATAAATAAATAAAAGACCATTTCTCTTTGCTTGGCCAATCAACAATACTGCCTATTTATAATTTATATCCAACATTCACTTGGGGATATTTTATAAGCTCCACCCCAAAAATTATATGTGTATTTAGCAGCAACAATGAGATTTGGTTTTACAACGTATGTTTTATCAGGTTGGCTAACTTGATTATCACTTAGTTAAGGATGACTAGTTGGAACTGTGGACATTCCTTGTATTATACTCATTCCTTTTTGTTTTAACTGCCTTTTGAATCTCTAAGAAAATAGTGCATTGTTGGTGAAACAAAACAAAACAGAAAAGTGGGCAGTAGGTTCCAGAGACTAAGTAATAGATTCTTTGCTGGCCCATGCCACCGGGGATAGATGGGTCAGTGAGCAGCGTGTGCGCTGGGACCTCAGCGAGAATGATTCCTTTCATCATCATCTTGGCAGTGAATCATGGTGGACCCAAGAGGTGTTGACAACTGTCTGTGTGCACGAGGAACCAGCGAGCCAACAGGAAGTCTGAAACAGTCAACAAAATATGTAGTGCTGGGATTCCTAGTTCTGTGCCATTTTTCTTCTGACATTTAACAGATCTTTACCTACTATTGAAAAAAAAACCACAATATTTATATCTCAGTTTTTTTCTGAAATCTATAAAACAAAAATATTTTAATGAAGTGTTTATTTTCATCTTCATTTTAAGATGAGACTAATAGTAATATATTCAGATGAAGAAATAAATATTCACATTAAGCTTGTATAAGCACCACTCTCTAAAAAGAAGACAGTTGTTTCAGTTAAATGAGAAATGTTACAAAGACTATTTTTCAGAGTTTTAATTCTACTTGTCACAAGATTTTATTTTTCCCTTTTTAAGTCTGTGTTTCCCACCAACTTCTCTCAAAATGCCAATGTTTAAAGAAATATACTTGAAGATTATTCTATTAACTTGACTAACGAAGAGGTTCTGATTCAGTACTTAAGGATATATTAGTATAAGTACTACTGTAATCTTATAATTTTCTATGACATTGGATTTATTGACTATTGGCTATTTATAGATAATTTATGATTTGAGTACATGGTATAGTAATGGTGAAGATCCTCTTGTAATGTAGTGAAGGACTCAGAGATCCTTCAACCTCCTCAGCTCACCACAGTTGACCTTGAGTGAACCGTCAGAGCCAAACATACTGCTCATAGTAACCATCTATATTTAGCTCTCTAGTTCTGTTCACATGGTTTCGTGGAATTCTGAAGTGTTCCCCCAGAAAAAACCTGAATGTGGTCATGTTGACAATCACTAAATTTGATTCTTTTGGGGTCCTCATTCCAGTAAATGTATAGAGAATATCATAACTCTTTATTATGCTTGGCCATTTACGACTTTGATTATCAAAGAATTCTTGACTTGCAGAGTTTCTTATTGCTTTATATTTTCTAGTAGAGAACTTATGTTTTTATCATATGACATGTGCAATGTAACACAGGCAAAAGCAAATGTGAAGAGTTTTTAGACTGAATGAATTTGTAGGAGTAAGAATATTCACAACATGAATACCAATTTGCTGGATCCTGGTTTATAAGAGGTTCCATCTAACACAAACAGCTCAAAGAATATACAGGAAAACTATCATGAGGTAAGACTAGAACAGAGTCCTGAACCAACCAATACCTACAAGAGAACACTTTAACTGTGGGACCCATATCCAACTGTCCATTTCATGGAATCAAACCTGGATCTAGTAACACACAGGATAAAGTAACACATAAAACATTAACAAGGGAAACCTTAATAATCCAGTCGAAAATGAAACTAAGAAAATGATACTATGTTTTTGTGAAGGTATTGGCACAAGAGGTGGGACTGCAGAAAAAGACAAAGACTTCAAGGGCAAAGCCCAGAAACAAGTGCAGTTCAACCCAGGCCAGAGCAGGGCCACCTGGAGAGTTCGGATCATGAGTGATGGAGAGCATGAGCAGTCGGAGACTTTCCAGGTCCTTCTCTCAGAGCCCGTGCTGGCTGCTCTGGAGTTTCCCGCAGTGACCACCGTGGAGATCGTTGACCCAGGAGATGGTAAGAGCTATCATCAACTTGTTTGTGTTGTTGTTTGGGGGGTTTTAATGACAAAATACATTATAAAGGAAGATTTAAGTTCCATGTTTGGACTTTCTGTGGGGAGAATGTTCTAGACTCATGGTTCAGTATTCTCAGATACGCTGATGGGAGAGGGAAGCCAAAAACTAATAAATTAGTTAATAAGGGAAGCTGTAAATAAATGAACTATAAAGGTACATATGATTATCAACATGTTCTCTTTCTCTTATTATAATTCTGTCTTTTAGAAACAATATTGCTCATCTCCTTTTTCTTGAATTAATTCATCATTTCTTAAACTCTTTCAAATGTCTTTTAAACTTTCCTTTACACAACTAGTTTAAGAATCGGGTCGTTTTTGGATTAATTTCTCCCCATGGTACACTTGATTGTTCGAGTTTCCTGCATGTATTTATGAACCAAAAAGTTTTCATTTGGCCCGTATGCGTCCACATTTGTTATATAAAAACCCACCTGAGCTCTCCCCACTCTTCAGTGACTCCTGTCTTGAAACATTGCTCTTAACTCCTATTAGGTGATGCTTTATTGTCAGTGCATACCTTTGGCTGATGTAGGTAGAAGTCAGTCTCACTGCTTTTGTGTGTAATTTGACCCGTTCCCTCCCCCTGCCATACTTCTACAGTCCTGGCTTGTCTCAGTGCAGTCAGGGAAAAAAAGAGAGAGAGAGAGAGAGAGAGAGAGAGAGAGAGAGAGAGAGAGAGAAAGGGAAAGAAAGGTTGAATGGCATTTTGAGGGCTGGCATTTCTACAAAGGTTGGGGAGAGACTCTTCTAAAGCTGAAATCATGTCAGAAGCCAGACCTGACTTTCTTTTCAACTGCCAGCCTACTTTATTTTGTCAACCAGAAAACTCTTACATTTTCTGTGAAGATACAATCTAGTGAGTACATGAAATGAAGACGTGTGGAAATCTCTGGGTTACAAAACTGAACATAATTAGAGAGAATGCGTAAGAGAACCGGGGCGCTGGGCCTGTTTGTTTAAATAACATCTCTCCTTTAGTTGAAAATGAAGTTCAATTATGTTTATAATTCTTTTAAAGAACAGTTGGCATTTAATTACATTTAGTTTTATCTGCACTATCTAGGAATAAATAATTAAATTCTCTTTTAGTTCTGAGTTTTGGGTAAGCACTAGCATAACAAAGAAAGCTCTGTTTTGAACAAGCCTGTGGCAAATTTAATACATTATAAACTGGCCCATCCGTTAGAGTTTGAGAGTTTGTTTGTAGCCCTTCCTTCCTTCCTTCCTTCCTCTCTCTCTCTCTCTTTCTTTCTGTGAGCTCTAGGCCCAATGTGGGGCTTGAACTCATGACCCAGAAATTAAGAGTCACATGCTGTACCGGGTGAGCCAGCCAGGTACCCCAGAAGCCATTTCTTGATATTTTATTTGCCAGTTGGTATAATTGCCATAATTTACCTTAAGAAATAAGACACTGAAACTCATAGGGTGAGTTTGGTGGGTGGCTCATTTGGTTCTGTGTCAGACTCTTGGTTTCTACTCGGGTCATGATCTCATGGATCTTGGGATCAAGCCCCACGTCTGGGTCTGTGCTCAGCTGGAAGTCTGCTTGAAGATTCTCTCCCTCTGCCTCTCCCCCCAGTCTCTCTTTCTCTTTCTCTCTTCTGCAAATAAATAAATAAATCTTTTTTTTTTATTGTTTGTTTGATGGAGAGAGAGAGAGAGAGAGAGAGAGAGAGAGAGAGACAGTGCACACACAAGTAGGCAGAGCAGCAGGCAGAGGGAGAGGGAGAAGCAGGCTGTCCACTGAGCAGGGAGCTCAATGTGGGAATCGATCCCGGGATCCCAGCATCATAACCTGAGCCAAAGGCAGACTCTCAACCAACTGAGCCACCGAGGCATCCCTATAAATAAACCTTTAAAAAAAATAAGGCACTTAAACTCATTTGTACCTTCCTATTTATAAGCTCAGTGTAACACTCTATACTCTATACTCATAATAGGTCTGAGAAGTGGAATATTAAAAGCAAAATACAGGGACACCTGGGTGGATCACAGTGTCTGCCTTCAGCTCAGGTCATGATCCCGGAGTCCTGGGGTCCAGCCCCACATTGGGCTCCCTGCTCCACAGGGAGTCTGCTTCTCCCTTCCCTCTGCTCCTTCCTCTATTCGTGCTATCTCTGTCACTTAGTCTCTCAAATAAATAAATAAAATCTTAACGAAATAAAAACAAAATACATACACAAAACACACACACAGAACTTTGCCATAATTTCATTTCATGTAATGGTCATCTAAGTTGTTAGGGAATTTTCTAGATGAAGTTCAACCCTAGTCATTCTCGGCCATGATCATCACTAGATAACTGACAAGTGTCCCATAATGCTTGGTATTTTCCACATCTTGGAGACCATCCATCGGTCTTGAAGTTACAGGATCTGAGTCTGATTCTCAATTCCACCATTTCTAGTTTTATGACCTTAATCAAATCAAACAAGTTTTATCGATTTAGTTTCCTCATGCACAGACTAAGAAAAATTTATGGTTCTCATATTGCATCATCCTTATGAAAAAGTTCTATAAAACATAAAGCATAATACTAGTGTTATTTCTAATATCATAAATAACATTGTTAGATTTCATTTTAAAAGATTAAAGAACCCTCCTCCCCCCATAAAGGGTCACTTACCCTACCACCTCGGAATTTTAATTGTGTCTTTCTCTACTGTCTTGTAACTCTTCACATATAAATTGGCTAGCCCTAAGAACCACTATGCCTGTAAACTCCCCTTCTGCATACTACTTCTGGGACATGAGATTTTATTTTGCATGCATTAAAAATGTATCCAACTCCTACTTGTGCTGGTATAGCGCTATGTGTTAGGGATGCAAAGATAATAGGATATAGTTCTATCAAAGTGCATATGGTCTAATGGGAAGGGGAGCCCTAGAAATAAGTGATTACAATAGAATGTGATGCAGTACAACAAAGTAGGTGCAGTGATATGGGACCAAGAAGAGGAAATACCCAACTTTGCTTCATTTTCGTCTGGAAACTCTCTTTACTTATTAACTAGTTTATATAAACACATGCAAATACATATTTTTCCCAGTTCTTTACTTACCTATGACTACTACAGCTTATGATAATAATTGAAATTCATCACTTACTATTGGCGGTGTGCTTAACATGTTATATACATTCCTTCAGTCACTGTCTTTTACCTCACTACCTTGTAGATATATGTACTATTTTAGGCGTTTTAGTTGTTGTTTATAGAATGCTCTCAATTTCACATGGGACAAATTTTATTTTATTTTATTCTTTTTTAAAAGATTTTATTTATCTATAATAAAAGATAAGAGAGAGAGAGCACACAAGCAGGGGTAGTAGTGGCAGGCAGAAAGAGAAACAGGCTCTCTGCTGAGCAAGGAGTCCAATGCGGGGCTCCATCCCAGGACCTTGGGACCATGACCGCCAAGAGCAGATGTTTAACGACAGAGCTCCCCAGGCGTCCTCACATATGACAAACTTTAGAATATTCTTCCCATGCTTTATGACAAAACAAAACAAACAATTTACTAACATAAACTCTACACACACACACAAACACACACATACATACATACTAAATTCTCACGTGTTCATAATTATACTCTTAATATTATCTATGTATATTTTTTAAGTTAAATAGTTGTGATTTAAGTAAAGATTTTAAATGACTATGCATTTTTTTCAATACACGAGTATCTATGTCTACTGCCAATAATAATACGTACACTTGTTTCAGTTTGATTCCACAACCTCCATCCTTTACAAATGCCCATAGAAAGTTCCAGTTCGGAGGGGTTTAGAGTGCACAAAGCATGGACCTCATTTTCTGGATGGGGAACCTGAGAAATAGAGCCATCCTTAAATCTCTGCCTAAATCGACCACTTGGAAGCTGTTGTATTTGGTTGTCTTCGGTATTAGCAGAGATGGGTAAACTATCACTCCCTCAGAGGGGATGGGCCCTCCTCTGTGGGATTCCTCTGAGTGGGAACAGTTAGCTTTCACTGAAGGATCCTCTGCAACTAGACCAGACAAATCAGGAGCAGACAGCAGAGCGCTGGAAGACTAGAAGGGCTTTGAGGAAATTTCAGGTCCCTGTTACTGCTCCTTCCCTTTTTTTAACCCAACCCAGAGAAGTCCAAAAGGACTATTCCATAGGCCAAGGGATAGTAATCATAATAGGAAGCTCTACCATGTTTGAGTGTCCTGTGTGAGCCGAACACTGCGTTAGGAGCTTCACAGTTGTATCTCATCTAAACTTGTGATTTATATGTCAACTTCCAAATGAGATCTCAAGCTCAGAGAATGTTTTCCCCCCAAGTTCTCTGCTAATAAGTGCCAAAGCCAATGTCTGAATATATAGAGAGATTTTTTTTTCCCCTATGAAGCCCTTCTCTTTTCCCTGAGTTTTATAGTTCTCTGCCATTCCACGTGACGGAAAAGAAATAATATCCAGAATCATCATTAAACGGCACACTTTGCCAACAGAAACATTGTTTCACCTATTCTTGTGTATGAAAAAACAAACAAAATCAGGAACAAAGTGATTCCTTCTCTTCTTATTCTATTAAAATTTCCTTTTATGTATCAAGCCAAAAAACATGTTAGTATAGGTGAGCGAAACAAGGGTTCCAGGAAGATAATCAAGACTACTCCAGCTCTTGGCATGATGCATCTGTGTTCTACAGTTGTTTATTGAACAAGAGCTAGATGCCAGGAATTCTGCTAAGAGCTGGGGATGAGGGAGCTATACTGAAGAAATCACATTAACTCTGAAAGGGTATCTTTAGGTGATTTCCATGAAATAATTACAGCTAACAATACAGAATGCTGTGTGCTGTGATAAAGGAGCAGTCAGCGTCCAAACAGGTCTCTAATCTAGAAGGAAAATTTTTTTTTAAGATTTTATTTATTTACTTGACAGAAACACAGCGAGAGAGGGAACACAAGCAGAGGGACTGAGAGAGGGAGAAGCAAGCTTCCTCCGAGCAGGATGCTCGATGTGGGGCTCGATCCTGGGTCTCCAGGATCATGACATGAGCTGAAAGCAGTTGTTTAACCAACTGAGCCACCCAGGCGCCCCTAGAAGGAAATTTTTAATTTCCTATAAATTAGGTTCCCTGACTGCCAGGCAGAATACCATCTTTTCTCTCTTAGTAGTATATAGATATTAATTAATATTCAACATTTTTATTTCTGTTAAGAGGAAAATAGGTAAGAGCTAAAACCTGTTTTGTATCAAGATCCCATTCGTTTTTTTTTTTTTTACCTTGAATAATTTCTAACCAGGGTAAATTGAGTTTTATGTACTTTATTAGCAGAACACGACCTCAAATATAGGTATTCATGTATAGATACCTAGCATAGACGTGTAAAGCCTGTAACTATTTTATGCAATTATTTAGCATTTACACATGAAGTGTCGGCAAACATCTGATCGAAAGGGGCTCATTTTGATATCTTTATGATACCAAAACCAACCATGAACCTAGTAGACCTCTGTGTGTGTGTGTGTGTGTGTGTGTGTGTGTGTGTGTGTATAGTAGAGAATAAACATACCATTTTATTGGTATGAGGAAAGTAGAACTTACAGCTCAAGAACCCTAATGCTATTGGACACAAAGAAAAGGCAAACGTGTGTGTGAGTGAACTAAACCCATTTCATGTGGTAGAATCAGATGACATGGGCTATTACAAGAAACACAAACACTAGTTATTACCTTTAAAATTTCGTACCATTGTCAGTGTTGACGCAGGGATCACCGACTAGCCGATGACATGAGTGTGCCAAAATTGAAGGTCCATTAGTGAAATGTAGTCCACTGCAGCTTAGGACAGCAAAATGATGAATAAGGCATGCAAAAATCCAATGAGTGTGGAAGCATTTTTTCTTTTTCTTTTTTTCTTTTTTCTGAGAATGGAAAGCGTTTTGTCTTTTTGAATTCTGTTACTGTGAAGCACAAGGCAGTGTCTTAAGAGACAGACAATTCTAAATATTTGTTTACATTGTTTATATATCTGTACATTTCTGGCACCAAAAGGTGGATATGAAAAAGCTGGTGCAAAACAAAACCATTTTAATGTCTGAAAGTCTCTATGTTCACAAAATGAGAACATGTAATGATAGGAACAAAGATTATCCAAAGATTCACTCTTTCTGACATTTGCATACTGCTAAAGGATGATTTTTGGATCTTGTGACATCCTGATGTGTACATGTGATACTTATTATCATGTGATTTAGATGTTTTCATTATTCTCCTTTATGTCTCTTTTGAGTCCCTGTGAAATTAGCCTATATTAATCACTATGTCTGTTTCACAGTAAAAAAAGAAACAAAACAAAACAAAAAAACAGAGCATGGAAATTAAGACAGCTGTCCAAGTTCAACCACATCAGGGACAGACTTCCTACTGAGTACCGCTTGTTGACCAGTCTAAGGGCACGGAGTAGCCCGAGGAGGTCCCGGAATATCTTCAGGGTTGGTTTTTGAATGTGCCAAACTTTCCAAAGACGAACACTCAGTGCCTTTCTCCATGCATTGCATTGTCTTTCTCTGTTCCACTATAACAAAGATTTTTGGAAGATATTTTGTTCTATTATGTTTTTAGTAGAATCTGATTTTTTTTAATCTGCTCCGTATAATTGAGAAAAGGGCAACATGAACAACTACTTTATTTCTGAGAACAGAAGTCATTTTTTGCCTAAGTGACAGTCCAGTCAAACCTAAAAATAAAACCTGCAGTTGCAGATCAAAGCGGTCATCACAGCATAGTTGCATTGACTAATAAAGGATGCACCCACTTTATTTAGCTTTATCTTTCAAAATGCAAAATACAGAAAAATGAAACTGATCCAAAAATCTAAAAGTAACACATGTTCATCGTCAAGAATTCTTGAGAGGTTTAAAGAAGGAAGGTTCCCTGGTAGGCGTACCCCATGGGAAAGCCAGTGTTAAGGTTGGAGAGATTGACCCTGCAGTCATTTGTGTGTGTATCTCTGTTTACTTAGTGGAGAGTTTACTATTTCTAGAATACCACCCTGACTTTGCCTTTCAGTGAACCCCTTCCCAGAGGCTGCTGTAGCTTCCGTTTAATGGGCTCATTGGGATCTGACATATGCTATGCTGTTACTATATAATACAGATATTATACTCGTATACCTGTTATGCATTTATACATGTAACACATAATGCTTCTATAATTTTATTAATATGAATATTATACAGATTTTATATCTTATGTAATACTTTTATAATTTTATATGTATAAATTTGTATATAGAATTCTATGAATACGTTGGATCTGTAAAGGAATTCTCAGAATACTTGCCTCAGCTTCCTTTATTCTACCTCTGCTGTTCTGCCGGCTCTGTTTTAGCAGTAATTATGTCTTTTATAATCTGGGTTGAGCCTTCTGTTTGTCTCTGGTATGAGTGCTGCTCCTTGCTACCCTGAATATGTTCTTCCTTTAGCAGTAGACCATAGCGGTTATGAGTTTGGTCTTAGAGGCAAGTTTCCTGGGTTCAAATGCAGGCATCGCCACTACCTGCCTTAACCTTCCATTGGTTTGTGACCTCTGTGTGCCTCATGTCCTCGGAGGTAAAACGACAGCCATAATAGTTCTTACGTGAAATCATTATTGCCAAGAGAAAACCAGCCGATACGTGTAAAGTGTTTAGAATAAGGGCTCTGCAAACAGTAAGAACTCCATACGTATTAGGTAATAATATCTTTTGGTATTAGCTAATAATTTTTAAGGATGCTACACAAATGCCACTGGGGGGGGGGTCACACTTAAACAGCTGTGCTTGAGGCAGCCTGCATGTGAGCATTTAGTGTACATATGAAGTGAAGTTGAAAAATGATGTTAACTAGAAATATCTACCAGGGAAGCTTTTCTCACTCTCTCCTTTTCCTGTTTCTCCCATAAACCACCCAGTTCTGCCCCAAGTTCGGTCAGCGGAAGACTTAAACATGCTGCTGAACCTCTTCACCCTCTGTCAGACCAAGTGTAGGAGTGGGTTCCAGAGCTTAAGGGTAAGCTCTGGACACCCAGCTTTCATCTTTATTCATACTTCAAACCTCCTGGCTCAAGCAACCATTGCTGGCTTGTTTAATCAAACCTCCGTGGGTTATAGCATATAGGAGGAACTCAGGTACTCAGGATACAATGCCTTATGTGGGACTTTGATGAATAACTCATGTTTAAAAGTTGACCGGTATAGATTGGAAGTATAGAATAAGTATTATATATGATCAACTCTGCCTTACTTCAGGCTACTAGAGCAAAATATTACACATTGAGTGTTGTAAGCAGCAGACATTTATTTCTCATAGTTCTGGAGGCTGGAAGCCCAAGATCAAGGTGCCAGCCGATTCAAGCTTGAGGTCCTCTGCCTTCTTGCTATATACCCACATGGCTTTTCTTTGGTGCTTGTGCTTGGAGAGAGGGAGACAAAGAGAGAGATCTTCCTATTCTTTTAAAGATACTAATCCCAAAATGAGCCCCCCC